>PNEQ01073411.1:0-45556 GCA_003012365.1 Medauroidea extradentata | reverse complement strand
GGCCTCATGGCACTTAGGTGCTATTCGTACCAAAAGACCCCAACAACCAATCCCAGCCAAGACCACGCCCCCCTAATGACCCTCTAGGCCAATCAGAGCCCTAGCACCACCAAGGGGAGGGGTCGGCCATGTTAAGCTTATGCAGGTTAGGCCGGTTTTGCTCCCAGTTGAGCCAGGATGCCCACGTGGTCCCTACTGTTGACATGTTCAGGGCACACTAAAACTAACATGCTAATGAGTACACATGTAGGATTCATGAATTGTCATAATTCTAAACCAGTTTTCTTGCAACAGTGTCTGAAGTTCTTGTTTATATTTATTTAGTGTTGCAAGAGAATCACTCAGATAAACTTTTAGTATTGGATTTATATCAAGTTAAACATGATTGAAAGTCAAGGTTGTTACTGTTTAACATGAAGGGAGGTGTTATATGTTAATCGGCCAGTATCTAAAATGGTTTGGTGTCAACCAGTGATCAGAAAATTATTGTTTCAAACGGTTAGCATCATAAGTATAACTACATGGTTCGTACAACTTAGTCTGGCAGTCAGTTGTCGTTGTTCACGTTTTAGAGTCACTATTAAGCTTTCAAGTAAAATGCTTCAGTCCGGCGAACTTACCCATGATACCCATTAATCTTCATTTTAACAATTTCATCAAATCATACTGCAACATTTGGCATTTCACAAGAGGCATTCATAAGCCAATTTTTTATCACTTGCTTGTGGCTCGTTAACCAACACGTTCCAACTGTTCTGTTGGCGAATTGTCACTTGCCACGTGGACTGTCCCTCATAATACTAATTGTAAATTAATAATAAGCAGAACAAAATATATCACTAGGTTATTAATGCTTCTACAAACTCTTCTTCAAATTTGCACGCCTGCATATCGTTATTAAAAAGCAATAAGTAAGATTTATGTGGGACTTGTAATTTTTGTCTTCTTATTAATAATATTACATGGAAACTTGCAATACAAGGAAATGTGTAGCAACATTTAAGAAGTATTATGCTGGATTAATATGTACATAAATGTGAGGAAACAATACAATGCTAGATATATGAATGGATCTATGAAATAAAATAATTGCTGCTGATGTATCATAAGTTAACGAGGGGGATGAAAAAATTATCTTACAAAATGAAACTTGGTTGTGGTATTTTTATGATAAATAAATTATAAAACAATTGCTCGAGTCATTACAAAACAGAAACTACTTTAGTATCGTGGCCTACAGGCATTTATGAAAAACTGTGCAATATCAAATATAAATTAAATTATATATACTAGCTATACAACATTCAGCACACATTTCCTGACATGTACAGTAATTACAGTAGTACAAAACTGACAACTGAGTTTTATTTTTGCATAGCTTCATGTAAGTACTAGCACGTAAAATGGCAAAAATCAAAATTTTCATGTAAAAAAATTATTTATACCATAAACTTTCACAACGTATGTTTCATTATTTTATGTTTGAAATAATGTTAAATTTAATAGGTGAAAATGAAATGTATTATGTCTTAGATGGTAATTGATGGCTTGTACTCTTTGGAAGTAAACTGAAGTGAGCAATAATTTGATACATTTCATCGCCGTCTTGTAGTTTAGGATTTGGCTTGGTAAAAGAGTAGAATGGACTTCCAGAATTCAAGTTGTTGGACATAAAATTAACTGCTTTCTGTGGTAAGTGTAAAGTGTGTAACCCATAAGGTTGAACAACATGTTCGGTTTCTTGAGAATCAAAATTAGGCATCATTGTATGTATGTTCAGTATCACACTCATAGGTTTACGTTTCATTCTTTTAGTGTTAGGTACAGTGGAGATAGAAGAGTAATGCTGCCCCAGTGGTCGGAACAAAGCTGTTGTATAAGGTTCTGGAAACAGCAGGTGACCATTAGTATTCAGAGAACTGACAGTCTTAGAATGTGTTTGAATATTTGTTGGTGGGTGAGGGAAATACTTGTTACGGTTTGTTGGATTAAGAAAAGACAATTTATTTCCATTCTGGTTGCTTACATTTGGAGAATACTTTAAATATTTAACAAATTGGGTGTTGCTACTTGCCAGGTGATTAACTTCTGAAGGATCAGTTGGTTTGAATGACTGGAAAGGATCAGCTACATATGCGTGTCCGTTTAATATTTTTGTAGGAAAGTTAAACTTATTTTTAATTGTAGTTGTAAATAAATTAGAAAGATCACCTTTGTTTTCTGCAGTGTTCGTATTGGAATTAGGATATTTATATACACCCAAGAATTTTATCCCTTCCTTTCTAAAATACGGCATGTAAACATTATTCGCTTGTGAGTTAACTGAACGTGTGATATCGTCTTCCATGAATTTAATGATATCTCTATTATTCTTGAGATATTTTTGGTTCTCAGGTTTGTATAAATGCGGTCGTGTACGTTTCGCTGTTCCAAATAGTAAGTGTTTAGTTATTAAGTTAGGACTGTTTTTATGAATTGTAAATGGACTCATTGAGACGTGTTCGTTTGTATTTAATGGCCGTGACCCTTGATGGTAAAGCCTATTCTTTAAAAATCTTCTGGATTTTAATTTAAAATACGGATAGATTTTTTTGTGACGACGCCAAGGTAGTTTATGTTTTCTGTGGTACTGCATTATTTTAGTGTTTCTTAATATATTTGGATTCAGAACAACGCCACCTGTATATTTTGGGAACGAGTATGAACTATCTCCCATTTTAACTATATTCTCAATATTAGACATTTTCAGCATTCGGTTATGAAACAACCAAGATGAAATATGTTCGGTGACACAATCAGAGCAACTAATGTTTTTAATTGTATTGACTGGCAAACAGTGAATTTTGATAACCAGTTTTTCTGAAATATTAGTATTGTGTGCTGTATCTAAATTAAACGGTACTTTAAATGATGGACATAGAATTGAACAGAAAGTGGAGGTTTTACCAAAGCTGAAAATTTCATCATTATGGTTTGGGGGAATCGCAGTGCTATTACACAATGAAGAAACACTTTTAACTGTAACAATCGAAGACAAATTTTTCGGAAACTGATGAATGAGCCCTTTTTTGTTAATGGAGTTTTTGTTTGCTAGCTCTCCTGACACAGTATCGAAGATATTCGTCACCAGAATCTGAAACAAGAAAACAAACAGTGAAACAATTACATTGTTGAACATATACCACTTATTCTTGAGCAGTATAAAATGTAATACCCATATTATTTCTCCACTAATTCATAAGAGTAATAAGTACTTTAAGCCAAATGCTCATTTTACCATAGTACCATGTTATTAGGAGGGCCTGATTTTCGCGAAAAATAATTTTTCCCTAGGTTGCTTCAATGTCATTCGTGCAGCACATCTGCAGCTCTGCTTCGTTTATCACCTCTACAAAACTGTTCAATGTTTATGGCCTCGTGTTCACGGACCAGACCGCCTGCGATAAGGGAGAAAGTATAGCAGCTGGAGGCACAGTCTGTTCTTAGTCCGTGGCTTCACAACTGTCCGTGTGACGGGTGGCAGTGGCGTCTGTGTAGATGAATGAAAAATTTAAATGCATAATTAAGTTTTGCTGTTGCGTTTACAATTCTGTTGGTTTAGAAATAACGTTGAAAAGGTTTTCAAACTTAACATATTCAACACGATGTCTGTATGTTACTGGTACTATTGTTTCTTATTCGGAATGCCCTGTTTGCCGTACGAGAGCAGTTTTTACCTTGCATTAAACGAGTGTTTCCTTATTTTAGCGACATTTAATGTATAGCGTTTTTTAAAAGTTTAAGTGCATGTTATAATGTATTAATTCTAGCAGTTGCGTTTTAGTTGGTGGAGGATAATGTACATATATCGTTAGCACCAACTGTAACAGTGCGGTTGCAATGTATGGAAAAATGTAACATCCTTAAGGGCGTCCAAGTGGTCAAAACAACTTTCAAGTGTTAGTGTGAGGATGTATAAAAAAAGGAGCTACAAATTAAAAAAAAAAAAAAATATTAGGATTTTTATGGTAATTTAAATTTTTCGCATTTTGAGATTCAAATTCCGAAATTGTGTTACATTGCCATAATAATACACATCTTTTAATGAAATTTAAATACACTAATAAATGATTAAGAAGGTTAAAGGAATTCACCAAGGAGTTTTCTTGTAGTATGATTTCAAATTTTATTATAAAATTCAAAGCAAATACGGCTAAATCTTAGTAAACTGATTGAAGGCGAATTACTATCCAGTTTTAAATACATTTCTGTATGGAGTTACTATGAATAGGGGGAATAATTGAACCAGGATATACCACTATAACAAATTTATGAAATTTTCATTGCACAGTATCTAATGTTAACATATTCGTAATCGAGTTAAAAATAAATAAAAATTATTTTCCAGCCGGTATTATGAATTCACCACGTTTCCTTTATGTCAATTAAAAAATCAGTATAAACTCTTAAGATTCAGAAAAATTGCATTTTAACCACCTTATCACTTTTGCCACTGTTGTCTATGTTTTGTGTGATTGTTGGACCATTTGTCTCACGAAATTTACACGAGTGTTCGGCACGGAGTACTCACATTGTTGTCCTGTCCGCCATCTTGAAACTACACTAAAACAAAAAACACGACACACGAAAAAAATGGGTTCCATTACCAACATAGCCAAAACAATATAATGCAGTCTCTCTCACCACCATACATTTATGTACCCGGTCACACAAAATCTCGCTGACCTTAAAGTGATAAATTTCAAATTTAAGGAAACAGGCACAGTTTTACAACTCCGTCAGCACCGGGGCACGTCTTCACCACCCGGCCAAGACGCCAGCGAAGATGTGGCGCATTTGGGTCTTGGATGAGAACCAGGTCATTTGGTTGTAGGTTGGTAGACACCGCTGTCCATTTTCGTTTGACCTGTAGCTGGCGCAGATAGTCTTGATGCCACCAGCACCAGAAGTCCTGGGGAAGTCGCTGTAGAAGTTTCCATCGCGACAGCCATCCCAGAGGCACAGCAGTGAAGTCACCACAAGGAACTGGCTGGGACGGTCCTAATGTGAGGAAATGGCTTGGTGTCAAGGGTGCAAGGTCAGAGGGATCCGATGACAGGGCTTATAATGAACGGAAGTTAAGCACTGCTTCGATCTGTGTGAGCACAGTATAAAATTCTCCGTACATTAGAATTTGCTGTCCAACTACCTTCCACAAAGTGTGCCTTTACCGATTTGACACCTGCCTGCCACAGACTTCCAAAATGAGCAGCTGATGGTGGATTGAAGCACCACTCAATTTTCTGATCCTGCAATGCTGTTTGAAGTGCTACATGGTTCTTTGCATCTGAAAAAAACATCCTGGAGTTCTCTTAATTTTCTGCTGGCACCCACAAAATGTGTTCCACAGTCACTGAATATCTCTAGGCAGCAGCCCTGCCGTGCAACGAACCTGTGGAAAGCAGCCATGAACGCCTCGGTAGAGAGATCGGACACCAGTTCCGGATGAAGAGCCTTTGTAGGGAAACAAACAAAACAAGTACAGGTATGCTCGAAAGGTCCGTGGTCTCCGACTCTTGCACATTGTGATGGTGAATGGGCCAGTGTAGTCCACACCTGTTCTCACGAATGGTTTTGCTTAGGTGGTTCGGTCAGCAGGAAGACCAGCCATACGAGGTGTCACTGGCTTTGGACGACAACAGAAGCAAGTTACGCATTGCAGTAATCGTCGTGTGACTACATCTCTTCCGTTTACCACCCAAAACTCTTGCTGCATTACCGATAGCAAATGCTGAGGTTCTGGGTGAAGTAAATCCTAGTGTAACTGATCGATAATCAGTTCTGCCAAATGGCACTTCTTGGAGAGTAGCATAGAGTGTTTGTGGTTGTAGAGCAAGGATGAGGCCTGGAGTTTTCCCCCCAGCTGCATAATGCCATCCACATCAACAAATGGGCTTAGACTCTTCAGTGAGAATGGGCAATGGCCCTTCTCGAGTGCAGTGAGCTCTGCACTAAATTCTGCTTCTTGTGTCCTCTTCACCCAGAACAGCATTGCTGCCTGCAACTCTGCCACCGTGAGGGGTCCCGTTATTCTGCTGTGGCTCGACTTCGGTAACCTAATAAAACACAAGCAGTATGTTGTAATCCTTTTGATCTTGTTCAATGAGGAAAACCGATCCAGCAACACCAAGTCCACCTGGTGAACCCTCCCAATCATGGATAACAGAACTCTTCGCTCAACAGACAGGCAGTCATCCAGCTGTGCACTAACAACCAGGTCTTGAAGTGGATGCTTAACATCTGGACTCTCGCATAGCCATGGAGATCCCATCCACCAGAGTGGGTGGTTGATCAGACCACGAGATGCACAATCGGCAGGATTAACCTCTGATCGAACATGATGCCACCACTCTGGAGGTGTGTTGGTCTGAATTTTCCCCACCCTGTTGGCAACGAAAGTTTTCCAGTGGTGTGATGACTGTATCCATGCTAAAGTCATGGTTGTGTTTGTCAAAGCAAAAACCTCATCAACCTGCAATTTATTGCCATTCACAGTCAATATATAACGAGTGGTTTTCGCCAGCAGCAATGCCCCGCACATTTATAATCGGGATAATGTTACTCGTTTTACTGGGGCTACCTTGGACCTAGCCATGTTAAGGTGCATTGTTATTAGGCCATTCGCAGGGATCACACGAAGGTATAATACAGCAGCATATTCATTCTCAGAACTATCAGAGAAACCATGCTGTTCCATCTTGCACTCTGATGCACTCACCAGTGCCTCTCGAGGAATGTTAATTTTTCCAACACAAGGAATATCCTTCCTCCATTGAGTTCAAGTTGCCTTCAGGGTATATGGTAGCTCCTCATACCATCCTACACCTTCTAGCCACAACTGCTGAATAAAATGTTTTGCCATTAGCACCACAGGCAACAACCACACTAGAGGATGAAAGATATGCGCAACACCTGACAATATTCCTCACTTGGACAATGCTCCTCCTAGGGACTGTACCTCATAGGAGAATGTGTCACTAGTCGACACCCACTGTAGACCAAGGACCTTCAGAGGAGTGGTACAATTAGCGTTGTTGAACAAGTGTTTAGTGAGTTGTGTTGGTTGCGACTGTTGTAGAGCCTCCAGAAACTCGCGACTATTGCTAGCAAACGTTCTCAAACAGAACCCACCTGCTTGCAACAGATCTACCAACCCCTGCTGAAGTACTAGTGCTTCTTGTACCGACTGTACTCCTGTCATAACATCATCCACATAAGTGTCTGCCTCCAATGCCTTCGCAGCTTGGGAAAAACTATGTTCCTCATCTTCGGCCAGCTGACGAAGGGTACGCAGAGCCAGAAATAGGGATGACGAAACTCCATAGGTGACAGTTGTCAACTTGTACTCCTTAATGCTTGCTGATGGGTCAAAATGCCAGAGTATTCATCGATAGTCTTGATGATGTGGCTCCACGTGGATTCGTCTGTACATGTGTTGTATACCTGCCATAAATACAATGGTGTGCAGACAAAAGCGACTTATCACTTCACTAATGTCTAACTGGAGCTTTTGACCTAACAGTAATACGTCATTCAGTGAGTGTCCTAATGATGTCTTGGCTGAGGCTTCAAAAATCACTCGCAGCTTAATTGTTTTGCTGTCTTGCTTTAGCATGTAGTGGTGTGGAATGTAGTTTGTCAAATCCACTATGGTGGTTGCTTCTGGTACCTCCTCCAGGTGCCCAGATGCCAGATAGTCAGCCATAAATTCGTGATAAAGACGATTCACCTGTGGGTTCCTTTTCAGTCGCCGCTCCAGGTGGCCAAGTCTCTGTACAGCTTGGGTCCTTGACTCTCCCAGCTCTGGTTTCTCCGATATGAATAGAAGTGCCACCACATACCTTCCATCATGCCTTCGATGGTGTGACTGTTGAATCAATGCTTCACACTGTGCTTCCTCTGTAGTTAACCATCAATGTGACTGGAACCTCCTCTAATTCCCAGAACTTCCTTGCACTATCCTCCAAAGACATTGATGTGTGGAGGCAGGTCATGACCTGTGAGGTTGAAGTTCTTTGAGCCCATCCACCTCACCCATTAAAATTTATCCAAAGACAGAGTCCAGTGCAACAGTTCAAACTCCCACCAGTAAGTAGGAATGGGAATAACTCTGCTCCAATCAGCAAATCAATGTACCCGGGAATTCCAAAGTGAGGATCTGCCAACTTAGGTTAGATAGATGTTTCCAGCTGCTGTCCAACACTCTTGTTGCTGGCAACTGCTCACTTATTTTATTCAACACCAAGGTGAACTTCTTATGCTGATCCCGTACTGGCTGTATGCGACATGTTGCTACACACTTAACATCAGCAACAGTTGCACCAGATAAGCCTTGCACTAATTATGAGTACCTTATTCTTGATACACCTAGTCTTTGTAATCAGCTACTGGTGATGAAGCACGCTTGACTTCGCGAGTCGAGTAGAGACCTGCAAGGCTGAAAGTTGCCAGTGCAGTCCTTCACACCAATCATCGCAGTTGCCAACAGGACACACGATGCTGGTGCCGTACTTGTGAAAGATGACGAAGCTGGTTCGCCATTCTCGTCCGTGGTTTGGTGCATTTGTGGGCCACTGTTCGCAGAATCTGAAGCTTCCAAGTGCAGCAAGGTGTGGTGTCGTGACCTTGAGAAACACTCTTTCACCCTGTGTGTTTGCTTTAAACAATTAAGGCAAAGGTTACACTGCCTGGCCACCTCAAATCTTTCCTGAGGGGATTGAGATTTTAACTGAGGGCACTTTGTTAAGGAATGATCCTCTTGACACGAAAAACACTTCGACCCATTTTCGCTAGCCTGGCCTACAAATGATTGTGTTGCTGGTGCGTTGTTTGGGTTTCTATCGGTTAACTGTTGGTTTACCTTAACTGTAGGCTTGGGACGTAGACCACCTCCCAGTGACTCCCACATTCTCTGCCTCCCCTCCAAGAAGATGAAGAGGCCAGGGATCACAGGAATGACTGGTTGTGTAAAAGTTCCTAGGTGAGCGGAAAAACTATGAGAATGGACACCAGCTAGTTGGATGGCACGGACAAACCCGAGACTCTTAACTCAAAAATTAGATGTAAAATATGGGTCGTCAGGCCGCGAGGTATCCCTATCCCGTGATGGCCTGTCGGTGAAGGTGATAATGTGAATGGTGATAGCAATGTTTTCGCGTCCTGCCGAAGGCAATGTCCCACATGGTTTCAGAAAACTCATAATTTCCACGCACGTGGGTGCTCACCTTATTGTACATAAACGATAACACTGGATGTTGCCGGATTTAAGCGTCACCCTACAACTCCCCCGTGAAGCAGGGTACATAAGAAATCACAAAAAACCGACTTCGAGGAATGATACGACGTTTCTTCGACACACAGACACTGAATAGTGAATCCTGCAACTTAAGCGGGCACAGGCCTATAGATGCTTGCTAGCTAATTCTGAAACTAAGGTATGTGGTGCGTAGTGAACAAAGAAACTGAGGCGATTAAAGTGTGGCGGGCAGAGTATTCCACACGAACGACGTATCTAAGGGACAAACAACAAAAATAAAACTGATTCAGTACTTACAATTACACTATGGAAAACTACTGGACGACTGATGTGAAAGTTGCTGTCCCCCGAGATCGCAACATTCTCGACGTGCACGTCCGTTCACAAGGCCCGCTAGAAGAAGACTGAATTCTCCACAAGCTACCACTTAGCACGTGAGCTGGCCAGAAATCGGGGGAGGGAAATCGAAATTCCCTAAGTGAGGGATGAAATGGTCACAAGGATAAATATGTGTTTTACAAGGCACTTTTACATAGAATTTGCATGGTCGTATCAGAGTCCTGCTGAAAATAAACATATGACATTTACACTTGTAGAAAAAACAATTAATGAAAACCTGAATACTTCTGTGGAGCACATTAAAGTCAGAAAAATAGAGAAGTTCACGCTACGAGTTTGCTGATTTGAAAAACACATACGCTGCGGTATTTATTTTAATTTTATGTATTTTAACATCAATTTGCACTTTGCAGCCTAAAGCTTTATGTGGGAGTTGCTGTTGCCTTTAGGTTGGCCATCTGGTGGCTGGCTGAGAATTCACACGTGTCTGCACTTTAGGGGTGGAGGTCACACTTTGTGGCACTGGGACTACACTGGTTTACCCTGTGGTATCACTGTAGTGTAAGTTTGTAAGAATTATTGTTCCACACCTACCTTAGACGGGCGAGGCATAAAGGGGCTGACGCCCTACTGATGTCAAAGATTATAAATTGGCCTAAGGATGGAAGATGGTCAGGGTCTGTGATGGTCAGTTCCCATTCCTTCCTGATTGCCATGTCCAACTTCCTCTCCAGTACATACAGCAACAAGGGATCCCATATGCGTACAGGCACTCCCAACACCTTTAGTGCACCCAAATTCTCTTAGACAACCGATAACAGTTGCCCCAGTACAGCAGAGTTGGCTGCAACTTGGGGTGCATTGACTAAAGATTTCATGTGGTGACTAACCACTAATTGTTTATATTAGCATCGTTGCAGAAGTTTCCATGCCACCTCAAAATTTTCCTCTGTCAGTGGTAGTGACTGGATCATGGACAATGGCTCCCCTGCCATTGCTGTTTTAGGTAAGATAGCTGCTCCACATTTGTCAACTGTGTGTTGCTTGCCACCAATGCTTCAAAGAGGTTCGCAAATGTTCGCCACGCCTTAATTTCCCCAGTAAAACTAGGTAACTTAATCTTCGGTAACGGTACCCTAAGATTGTGAACTGCCCCATTGGCCACTGCAGTCTTATTTTCTGCCACCTTGTCCGCCATGGCCATAACCTTATAATACAGGTCGTCAAACGATTCCAACCTTTCTAGATGCTTGCTCTCGTCAAAGTCTGCGATCTCATTCACTTTGGTAGCAAGTAGGAGGTGGTTGTCCTCAAAGGAGGAGCGAATTTGTGGCAGGTCCCTGCAGGTGGCCGTAAAATTACAATTTACAGTAACTTGTGGTAGGTCCCAGCTTGCGCAACAGTCTTGGCGAGGTGTTTTCCCGCACGGTTCTGATGGATGCTCGCACTGGTCCCGTTTCCTGTTACTGGAGGACACACTCTTGTTGTCCTGTCTGCCATCTTGAAGCTACACTAAAAATTAAAACAAGACACACGAAAAAAATGAGTTCCATTGCCCAACACTGCCAAAAAAAAGACTGCAGTCTCTCTCGCCACCATAAATTTATGTACTCACACAACAATCTGTATGCAAAAATTGTTCAGGTAAAATACAAGCCGCAACTTCTAAGAAAAAAAAATTTCACAGTATGTTTGCTTATAAAAAGTTAGGATAAAACAAAAGATTATAAATGTAAAAAAAATTACATTTTCACGTATTTCTAAAAATTATGGCCAAAGTAAGAATTTTATTTCAAAGAGTTTAGGGCACAGATAACACTTGATTAAAATATTGTTACTGAGAGACGAATGAACGTTTTAATTATATTATTTACTATGGATATATGAATTATTCTGAAAATGTTTGTGTTCTCCAACTTTGAGGAGGTTGGTTGGGTGAAACTAATTGAAATGAGTGTGGAATTTTGGGAATAAAAGATTATAGTATTGGTCTATCATTTGAAAAAAATTCAATTTTACTCTAATATTTCCCAACATTCCATGTTTTTTGGCCTTTTTATTGACTATTCCTACAACAACAAAAGAGGTAATTCCCCCATGTCCTGCTGAAATATTGCACTTGTAAACCTTGCAAAAATCGGAGTAGTTAGTGATGTAGATAGTAATGTGCAGTCGATGTTCTTTGTAATATGGCGATAATGGTTTGATTATCGTACACTATGGCTTCTATGAACATGGAATAAGTAGTGAGCAATTGTGTTACTTGATAGCAAAAATAGATTTGCAACAACAAAAATTGGTTCGTCACATTTTTTTTTACGAAGATTATCGGTTCATATAACGAAACTTCATCGTTCAATAAACACCACACCTTCATCAAGAGTGTGATGTTGGTGTTAGATGTCATTATTGTCTGGACCTACTGCAGATATATAAATTGTAATGCAATGTTATCGCAGATTCACCATTGCAAAATATAGGAAACTATTCATAGAGACTCAGGAATTATGCTTGTCATAATTGTGGACAGGGCCAACATGAAATTTATCAACATCTGGATCACTCACTATCTATCGATATTCTGGACTGGTAGTCAAAATCTTACCATCCTAATACAGTAATCCATGTGCTTAAAACCTCACAAATATGTTTCTCCCATCATCACTGGACATGTTTTCCATAACATGTTCGGCCATCTCCGCTCCGACCACCCTTCCTGTACCTGATCCCTAAGGCTTAACCAGAGACAACTTACAGAGCCATATTTGCCAGCCAAATTTTGGACATTTGCCTTGTTCTGGGTATACACAGCCAACCACCAAGCGAGCTTGTGAAAATATGTCTTTCCACCAGGCCAACCAGCTACCCAGTTTCATAGGAATCTGGAAATTTCGAGGCCACGGCTTTCTCCGACCTTGCAGCAGGTTCACCACTCCCACCACACAAACAGGAGCGGCAGGCCCATACACTACCAGTGGCAAGCCATTACTGGCATGACTGCCAATTTTTGGAAGCTGCTTGTCTTCCAGTCACGCAGACCTGGAGCACACAAATATGAGTAACCAAGGCTGTTCATAACCTTTCTGGTGAATACCGATAACAGTGCTCTCCAGTCGCGGTCGGTCATAGAAAAGTCGTAGCCTAACAAAGAGAGCTGCAAGTGCAGCAACTCGCGAGGTACTTCAAACAATCCACATTCATTCAACACATGCTGTATGGTATGGGGCATCTGACAATGACTACACATTGCGTGTTCTTCTAACCGAAAACTGTGCAGCTTCGATCGGAAGTTGCCGTGACCAATGAGAAACTATGATAGATAATAATCAAACACGACCTTGAATTGCAGTCACCCAGCAATGTTAGGGGAGACTGCGAAGGTCAACCGACCTTTGTCAAAGGTAGTCCACCTTCTCTGCCAAAATTCTATAGAATTCTCATTTGCCAACTTAGAGGTCTCAGGTTGCAGTTCACAACGCAACTTCATTTCTACCAAGACTCCACGCTCTCCAATGAGAAGGTCGAGAGGTATCTGACCAGTGTACCTGCAGGGCATCCGTAGACACATTGCGGTAAGCTTTAGTCACCGTCAGTAATGCTGTACGCTGTGCACTCTGCAGTTTCCGACATATGTGTAAGTGGTCTGCCCATTTGCACCATGCGATCTCACTGTATGCCATGATGGAGAGGAAGACCCCTTTGTACAGACATGTCAATGTATTGAAGTTCAGGCCACTGTTTACTGGAGCCATCCCTTTCAACCTAAGAAAAAGCATCAGAGTTATTTGAGCCACATTCTTCATGTGGTGGGCGATAGGAAGCCGCTCGTATAGAAGAACTCCTAGATACTTGTAAGTACGTACGAACTCCAAGCGGCAGTCGTTCAAAACCACAGTGGGGTAGTGCTTATACGAACCCGGAAACGGCCTATTAACAGCCCGCACTTGGTCATAGAAGTCGAGAAACTCAAATCACCGAATGTGTCCAGTTCGCAATAGAGGTTATAGCCTCGTGTGCACTAAGTTCTAGTGATCTTCAGGAGTTCCTGGCTATGAGTAGCAGTCTGTCATCTGCATATCTGATGAGTTCGTACCTCTCCGGTAGCGGCAGTCTCAGGAAGCTGTCAAACTGTATATTCCAGAGCAGCAGTCCGAGCACCGACCTTCCCTCTGTGGGCGACATTTAGTCAGAGTCTTCTCAATTAAGGAGGCCCTGGGCCAGTATCCTTCTGCGATCTCTCAGGTAACTCTCAATCAAGCGATAGTGGTTCCGAGGAGCATGGCCCGAACGATACACATGGTGTAATATACGATATAACCAATATTTGATTTTCGGTCCGATGAGTTTTCTTTCAAAATCTGCCAACTGCTTGAATTGATGTCCATTGTCGCTTGCTGGTATTCTTATAATTCAGTATGCTTGTTTGGTTTTGTCCCAAATTTCTTGCCTTTACGTAGCTTCGACTACATTCCAGCGAAAGTTGGTTATTACAGTGCCTCCTCTGCATTAATGTTCAAAAACAACTCCACCTACATACCAGCCCATACTGTTGCGATGTGAAATTTCGAGAGTTTGGAAATTACCGAATGGTATTTTTAATTTCTCTTAGGATGTACCATACTTTCAGAATTTTTAGCTTTTTTTATTTGTTAGGATAAATTTACAGTTTAATAAATGCTTTGCAGTATTTAAGAAATTAGTTTTGTTTGTAGGTTTTAACTTGAAATTTCGTCAGTGGTAGGAATACTCTGTATGTAAATAATTACTTTCCTGGTCAGGTCGATGGCTGTAAGTGGAGAGGTGGAGGCAAACCTGTGGATATTTGTACTTCTGGCTGGGTTTATTGGCCTTTGAGTGTGGTGTGCATGCTCGAAGGTTATTGGCCGAAGGGTGTTGGTTAGTAGTTTTGTCCCCTTCCCCCTTTTACTTCGAACCCAAAGTTTGTATGTGTGACAAATTTTTTGGGAATGTTGTGAGGTAAGGTTGTATAAGTGTCAATGGCGTCGATGTGATCAGGAGATGTGCGGTAAAGGTTTAGCATTAAGTAGATAGTCTGTGAGATGAATGGCTTGGATGTATATCAAAACTTACTTTCAGAGATTTGCTACCTACGAGAAAGGATGGAAGTACGCCGAGAGAAGAGTTCAGTCTGAAGAAGGGAGACGGAGACTACTATGAAGATGTACACAAAGAAGCTAAGCATTACCTCGTAATGTAATATTCAACATAGAGACTTTTTTGGTATAAAACATCTTCATCTAGGTTTTAATTCTAGTTATATTTTGGCCAGTGGTTACTCTCCTATGTAGTTATCATAAATTTGTAAGTTGAGCTAGGTACTAACAAGTAACGACAATCTTGGCTGAGTTCCTGTCATATGAGGACAGATGATTACATTTGTTTTATTGGAGGCCGAATTTTGGCTGGCACAGTTTTCTTATGGCCTAGCTCGATTACATGTGTGAAGAAGAAATTAATTCAATTATGTTATTTGTTTACATTTATGACAGTTTTTAAACAGTAATTATTATGTAGCATGTCTCGCATTTCAAAATACTTGTAGAGTATGTTGTTTAAATCGAAGCATTCTTGTAAAATGTTTCATTTGAAAATATATTAAAGAAAATTAACTCATGAAACATACCCAGTGTTAGTCTACTATTTATTTTATGTTGCTGTATTGATCATAAGTCCCTACTAAGATCATGTATTGGTCCTATTTTTGTTATATTTCCTAGTTGCTATACTCTCGCATCCATTATGCAAGTTTCTGTTTGTGGTCTACATTCTTTTGAAGAAGTATGTTGTAATCTGGGGTTTTCAGCCACAACCATAGCTATTATAGCTATTGTATAAATATTTATTTAGGTTTATTTAAATAAGATGACAAGAGAATTATTTACAAAATATGAAATACTTAATAGAGCTGAGTAAAGATAGAGGTTTAAAAATGCTAGAAAAATATACAACTATTGTATTCCCTCATCCATAGTTTTAAATTTTTGCAAAATTTTGGCAGTATATATGCCTGCCCATATACACATTATTTAAGTCATTTCAAAGCGGTTGCTTGTTTTCCTAGTGGTATTTACTGCAACTTAATAAGACTAAAGAACGAACTGTTCGGTGGGGCTACACTAACTATCTAAACAAGTGAGAAAACCCTTTTTTTTAAACCAGGATATTGATCATTTATTGATATGGATCACTTCCACGCTGGTCTCTTCATGTTCCAGACTGTCAATGTAAAAATTTACGTGCATGTTTGCTAGGATACGGGCATAGAGGCTGGAGTCCTTGTTCGTCCTATATCGCATTATATGACTGTTTTCTCTTGGGTTCTTCGATAGCCTACTATTGTCTACATGACTATATGCTTTGTTCTATAATGAACTATAAGAATGCCTTTACGCAAGCTTCTTTAATTTAATGCCCAGGAATCTGCAGTTTGGCTGATTAAATTGGACTAACATGTAAACATTTCCCAAGCAAAGAATGAAGCCGAAATTGATAACACATAAGATAAACCAAGGAAATGTCAATGTGTGTTAAATGTATCAGAGAACACAATGCTTGGTCTATACTTAAATTCTCTATTTCGTGTGTCATAAAAGTGGATATATGCTTTAAAGGCACCTTACAGTTTCCGTTTTTGTCACAAAGGAATTTTTTTCTACTAATCAAACCCACTTATGAGCCAATCGCAGACTTCTGACCCAATTATCCCTCCAAATTATTCCTAGCCTAATCCTTCATTTCCTTTTTGGCGAACTATATAACATCAAACTCCTCTCATAGAAAATAAGGATGTGGCATACAATAAGTTTCAGCAACAATTTTGCCCATCGTTCTCTTTATTTTATCAAAAGACTCCTGTTGTCTCTACCTACGTGTGTATTCAAGTGTCGGTGACAGTGACACTCGAAAATATATCGTTATTGCGTCTGCCAAAACCAAAAAAAAAAAAAAAAAGAAGTTTGATATAATATCATGTTTACACACGATCCCTCGAGTCCCTTCTGTTTACTTTGCTATATCCCTGCCTTCAGCTGCACATCCGGGGTCGCAGAATTAAGTCAACTCAAAATTGACTCAATTCCGCTTTTTCTTGTATGCAGGCCGGAATTAGGTCAACCCGGAATTGATTCAACTCCGGATTGGTACTTTTTACATGAAACACCAAATGGAATTAAGTCAACTTCGAGCTGGCTCTATTCCGGCTTATAAATTGTACAGTTTCTAAACCGAAATTTGTACCGGAATTAAGTCAACCCGGAATTGACTCAATTCCGGATTTTAACTACGTAGTTTTCAGCTCAAAAATTTTACCAAATTTAAGTCAACCGGAATTGGCTCAATTCTGCATTTTCACAATCTCTCTAGAAAACCATAAACAGGACCGGAATTAAGTCAACAAATAATTGACTCAATTCCGGATTTTTTGCCCTCTCGTTTCTAGCATGAAAACTATAAAGGAATTAAATCAACCGAAGTTGACTCAATTCTGGATGCTTATTTTCCCCAAAAATGCGAAACGGAATTATGTCATCTTGGGATTGACTCAATTCCGGATTTTTCATGTTGCTATACGTTTTGAAATTCACCAGAATTATGTCAACCTGAATAAGGTCAACTTTTGTTGACTACTGGATGTTGCAAAATTCCATGTCAATATTCTAGGGAAACAATCCTCACGTGTAGAAGAACAAAAAGTATTATATGATCATAGGTCCAAAAACGCACCGTTTCTGCATTATGGTTGGCATATATGATGTATGGTTGATAGTGCGCTGGCAGGATCATGTTGCTGTATCACAGTTGTTCCTACTGTCTGTGTGTTAGTGGCATAGTAACATGTTATGTACTGCTGTAATGATGCCCAACAGCAACATGTTCCTACCCTCGCGCTATCAACCATACGTCATGTACTGCCAACTGTAGCACAGAAACAGTGCATTTTTGGACCTAAGTTCACATAACACTTTTTGGTCTTGCTTCCTTCGAATATTGACATGAAATTTTGCAACAGCCTGTATATTCTGAGCATGTTTCAATACTCTGGCTTTCTCAAGACGCGGAAATATGTCAACCGGAATTAAATCAACTCCGAATATTCTCGTATTAAATTCCCGAGCTTTATGGTACGCTATTTGGCGTTTACAAATATACTCTAACCAGGAATTAAGACAACATAAGATTTTTCGTGTTGGCAATGCATTTTAAAATTGACAATTTCTGTGAGTTGTGCTAAAGGGCCTTAAATTTTGATGGAACTGATTTTTTCCCCTTTTTATATTGGACGGCAATTGAGTGTTTATACACTGCTTTAATTATTATTTAATCTGTATGCCTAAAACAATATTTATAGGTTCACAAATCGTTCCACAATAATGAAGGAAAAACGCTTAAAGAAATATGTACTAAAAGGTCGGAATTCTACAACAAAATATATAATGAAATTGTATTTAGGCTACATGGTGGCTGTAAGAGAGGACTCGATATCGCAAATATTACAGTTAATTAACAATTCTATTACCAGATGAGCCGTGTGGATTGTTTGGACTTCGGATTTTCTAATTTTCTTGAATTGTGAGTCTGAGGCCCGTATCTACAAGTGGCTAGCTGATCTCCGTGCCGCTATTCGTTCGCGCTTACGTTGCGGCGCGAGAGGCTCTGGGTTCGAATCGTGGTGTTATTCAGGTTAAATATTTTCGATAGAAAACTATTAAGCGTGACCATTTCTAAGAACTTTCTGAAGATCTTTCAACAGCTTATTATTTAGCAGCTACTCCACATCTGTCGTTTTTCGAAATACTGCCAGACGTAAATGCTTCCAGTGTCGTGACGAGGCTTGTAAAAGCTTTGTTTGCAGATATTCACCTGAGGCTTGTCAATCAATCGCAATCTATAAACATATTTCAGAATCTTGCCAGCTGATTGCGCTTTAACTGTCAAATGGTTTGTAAATAGGACGACATAGCACCATTTTCTACCTGCCATTAAAGCAACCGAAGATGCACTTTTTCGCCTCTCGTTGTGCATGTGCAGAGAAAAAATGTAAACAATATGTTTGTAAAAAAAGTATTTTGTAACATTTTTGTACTCTTACGAGCCTTCAGAGTTTCGTAAGTAAATTTTACATTTAACGCAAATAATTAAATTGTCAATAAATTACGACAGTAAGAAAATATTTTCCGTTTTAAAAGACAGTAAAAATGTAGAGGACGCGTTCTGAAAAAAAAAAAAAAAAAACGTTTGTACAGGATATGTTTTTTTAGTCATTAATTAATCCACGTGATTTTTAAACCCAGTGATTAAAATTAATTTAAATTAAAAGTTGACTTTTTCTACACAGTAGGCCTATTTTATTAATGATACGTATTATTGCACAAAACTTGATTGTTACAGCGATATGAATAAAAAGGAATCCTTAGTTTCAGTTTTAATCTACTTATGATGATGAAACCCGGTGTTTAGTTTATGAAGAACATTTCCTGTTTTTTTTTTTAATGGAAAGCTGAATTATTGTTTATTAGGTATGTAAATATACATACACTCATACATACGGTTTTCTTTACTTTCCTTGTCTAGAAATGACCTAATCAAAAAATGCCCGGAAAATCGTCCTGGGTCCGGTAGTCGCGAATCCGACGAGCCCTCGATTCGTTACCGCTATCCCTCAATTCAGTACTGCTGCAAATGGGTGTAATATCGGCAAAATAAGTATTATGTACTTTTTAAATAAGACGTAGACTGTAATATACGTTCATAGCAACATAACTAAAAATAACATCAGATTTATTTTGCCACAGAAATTATATGATTGTAATGAAAACTATATTATTTTAATAAAACTAACATAAGTTTGATTTTTTTAAAATATAGATTCTTATACTCGTTTTATTTACTTTTTTCACACGTTGAGGCAGGCTACGCACTTTCTTACCTAAATTATACCTTGAATTGAACTATCTGTCCCGTTGCGGCTTCACCCGCGTGTACTATAAAAATAATAACAATTTTTTAAATTACGTATTAAATGATGGTGTTACAATATTCTTTGTATGTCTTTAAAATATGAAGCTAGCTGTTAAATAATACAACAAACCCAAGCAGCTTTATCCAGTCCATTTCGCTGAGCGTACTTTAATTTCAGAACCTCTTTGTTTGTAATTCATATTTATTTATCAATGCTAATCAATAACTGTCTTTGTAGGACAAAAAGCATATCTATTGCAACTTTCAAGTTATTTCTCCGTGGTCAATATTCACTTTTCGCGAGTTTTGTAACATTTAATACTTTCCACGTCCGTAATTGTATAGAATTTCTAAAAGTCATGTGTTCTGTTTTTATATATTTACGTAAGCTTCATTTTAAAGCAAACATCACCTAGATACATAAAATGGTTCAGTAGGTACGGAGGATTAATTGAAAACACATTTCATTTTTTTACCGTCTTTCAAGGACGAATTTTTGATAAATCCTAAAACTACTTTTTTTTAGAAATTAACATGAGAACCGATCTGATGCAAATATATTTTAAGTGATTTAAGAGGAATAGAGGATTTATTAAAAAAAAACATTTAACGGCTTTTCACCCCCTTAATTTCCGGATTTCAAAAAATCTAAAAATTATGAAATACTTATGGGTTTGCTTAGGCAATGTTTTCAAGTAAAAATGTTAACAATATATAATCAGTTTAGAGAGTTATCGAGAATTTCGTTAAAACACGTTTTGCCCCTTTTCACCCCTTTAATTTTCGATTTTCGAACAATCCTTCCCATTTGGGTGCCTACGCGGTGAGGGGAAGCTATGCTAAAAATTTCGCGTTTCTAGGTCCATCGATTTGGGCTGTGCGTTAAAGAGTGAGTGGGGCACTTATTTTTATATACAGAGACTTGCAGTACGCCCGCGGCTTTGCTCGCGTGTATTATTCAGAGCAGATACCTCTTTTTACACCAGATAGGAAGTTCAGTCATCGAGGGTTAGAAAGACAAATCTGCTAGTTGAGCTAACTCTGCAGCACGATAAGTAGCTAGCTGCTCGCGCGGAAAGCAGTCTTAAAGCTTGATCCCTGCCACTAAAAGCGACTTCGTCTTGGCCTTATTTATAATCACAGCAAATGTTAACGTTGTGGGGCAATTTCAGACTGTTAATGTAAGAGGCTGATTGAATGAAATACGTAGTTTACGTGGTATTTAGACTGATTTCCCTCGAGCACAACCATTGATGATGCTGCCCCCAATAACAGATTAGTTTTTTAAATCCTTCACTTGAATTTAAGTGGCATTAAGAAATTTTGGCGGGATAATGTTTCGCTAAAATATAAACGTATTTGGTACCCCACCCTAGATGTTAGTGAGATGGTATATGTGGGCTGATACTGTCGAGGAACTTTAGTAGATAGTGGACTGCATAATCAGTTTTTGTCACTTGTATGAACGAGTTCATCCAAATTACACTAATTTCATCTGCCTTGCAAATTTTTTGTGACAGACTTATACGTTTTCACAGCCTTTAAAAGGAATTTCAGCCCAGAACCTCCCGAACAATAGATCGGAGCTAAAAACAAATACGCCACTTGACGCGCAAATTATTCATGAACACTACGTTATAAATGAAATATTAACTTTCTGGGCTCATAGAGGTTGTACAACACCGCGTCTCGACAGACCTGTAGAATGGTACTCCTGTATAATTTATTTCTCGCTGGTCGTACTTGCTTTTCGGATCGTCTGCCTAGAACGTTTACAAAAAATTTTTTCGATATAATTAATTTATCTAACTTTTTTAGGTACTTATGTAAGCATCGTTCTGACGCGAATACCACCTCATTATCTCTACGGGTTAGATAAGTATCATCGGTTGGTAGAAAACTAATTTTATGTCTTACTAAGCCCTTTAGGTGCGAATTTCGAAAAACCTTAATTTCTTACCTTAAATATTTGTACAAGTATCCGAGTGAAGTGAAAACCATGACGATAGCTCATGCCGTCAAAGCGATATCAATCATTCATTAAAAATCGCATATCACTCCTGTACAGTACTGAGAGCTCGAATTTTTAAAAAATCTTAAAACCTTTTTACGCCTATTTAAGTAAACATCATCCTGAAGCAAAAATATACTGAATATACCGATAGGTTCTATTTATATCGAAGCTTTATATAAAACCCATTCCAAGTCTTTTCACCTCCAAAGAGACTAAATTTCGAAATACCCTTGCATCACATTTTAGACTACTTAAAGAGGGCGTGATACATAATTCAACGCTAAAAGCATGACTCCTATAACAGTAGGATTCTTGAAGCCAATTTGTGAAAATTAAACAATAGCAATTTAAGACAATAGTTTTAGCCAACGTTTTAAACAAAATTGTTTCCTGTGTTACGAACTTCTGAGGCAAAATCTCGGACGCCGGAACCTCGTGCATTTAACTGCGGCGCAGGAGATCACGCGTAACGAATTTGTAATTCTGGATAAATTTTTACACATACAGCTGGTAAATACCATTATCTATGATTGTCATTGAGTATTTTATCCATGTTGGCTTCGAAAAAAGCGTAGAAATCAATGGATGTTTACAGCGCTTATTTATCTACCACGCACTCTTAACTGGTATCTCTTGGATGCGGAAAACACGACAGTAGCCCGTTGGATTCAATATATACCAACGATTAGATAAGAACACACTTAATCTCTTTGCACCATTTTTCACCTCCTTAGGTGGGGAATTACGAAAATTCGTGAAATTACTTTTAAGGTATTTGAGAAAGCATTAATCTTAAACAAAATCACGTCGCTATATAAAGATCAATGTGAGCGATATATATCGATTGTGTATCAAAAACATATTTCACCCTTATTTTAAAATATCTTTGGGACAGAATTCGGAATATATATTTTAATAGTATTTGGGATATTTACAAAAGCATCAATACAAAACAAAGAGCTCTTCGATATCTCTATTGGCTCGATAGATATGGAGGAATAATCGAAAACACATTTCACGTATTTTCACGCACTAAATTAAAGAATTTCGAAACGTCTTGGAGTCCTGTCATAGACATTTGTATACGTAACCAGTTGAAGTAAAAATCACGACGATAGTCAGTTGTGATTCAGTGATATGGCGATTCATAAAAAAACACATTTTGCCCCTTTTGCTGCTTGGGGATCGAATTTCAAAAATCCTAATTCTACTTTTGGGTATTTACGTTAGCAACATTTTGAAGTGAATACCATCCCTCTATGCCGAATGATTCGATAGATGTAGTAGTTAACCGGAAACACATTTAAAGTCTTTTCACGCCCTTTAATGTTGAATTTCGAAAAAAAAGCCTTGAATTGACTAATATGCAATTTTATGTGTGTCTTATAAAAATAAACATCACGATGATGAGCCGTCGGGTTCGAGTTCTATCGACGTTTCTTCGGAAATAAACTTCACCTCTTTTCACCCCCTTAGAGGTTGAATTTCGAAAAATCTCTTCTTAGTGCGCGCATACGACCTGACGGAAACGCCCACAAAAATTTCACGATTCTAGGTTCAGTGGTTTGGGTTGCAGTTTGATATGCCAGTCAAGCAGCCATTCAGTCAGGGTTCTCTTTTATATACAGTGATTAATATTTACACCGTTTGAATTGCGTGATGTGTGAGTCGCGGAAAATGTCTATCTAATCATATTTGGTAAGAGTTTTATTTTTCTGATTGGACGTCTTTTGTGAGATTGGACCATTTTATTTTCGCTCCCATAACCTATAACTTCACCGATCTTTACGAATCGAAAAATGATCAAGGATCAAAACACTCGCAAATCGTTTTCAAACAATACAGATATAAGAATCATTAATTCGAAATTCTTATCATTCATTCAAAATACGTACAGTATCTTTCAAAGAACCTAAAAGAACTTAAAACTATTGCACGTAGTAAATCACGTGTATTTAGCGATAGACTCGCACCGATTATTTACCTACCTCACACGAGTTACAAAAGTTGGATAAATGTTGCACTCTGAACAATTCACACAGTTTGCTTTCGGTAGGCCTTCATTTATATAAAAAGTTTTTAAAAAATTTCATAGAATTTAAATATTCCCGCAATAAAATTACATTTTAAAAATAGCTGAACGCGGCTTTCGAAACGCAGCAGACAAAATTTATCTTAAAGGGGTTGTTTTTTCTCTCACTTTGTAGCAAACAGCCAACAACCGAAAGAGATTTATAATGTGTATGTTCAGGTGTATAACAACCAAAAGCCGTTAATAGATATGGCAGTGGCGGTGCTTAGCAGTGTTCTATGTGAAGCGGTAAAAGGATGTGTGACTATACGCTCTGAGCACTTCACATCCAAATTTTAAATAATAGTTGGAATTCAAAGAATCATACAATTTTTCCCGAGGGATCAGACCTCTCGCCTCTCACAAAGTCGATCCGGGTTCGATTCCCGACGGGGTCGGTCCCCGGATTTTCGCATGTGGGAATCGTGTCGGACGATGCCACTGATCGGTGGGTTTTCTCTGGGATCTCCCATTTCCCCCGCCCATTAATTCCGGCGCTGCTCTATAATCACATCATGTCATCCCCACCAGCGCTAAAAACCTCATGTTAAGCGCTGACCAACATCTCTTCGCTCTCATTCCTAAGGCGGGAATAGAAAGTTTGATGCAGGGAACCCATGATCCAGGTCAAATAGGCAGAGCTGTAGATGCTTCCAATGTATGAGAAAAATGTCAAATTATTGTGATATTTAGAAAACAGCCTGCTTCACAGAAACAGATTTATGGTTACCAATAAGTGTCACCGAAATCAGTAATATCGTGAGGGGTTTGTACATTTAACACACCTCAATCATGTTGAAATGGGATGTAACCACCCTTCGATGTAAAAAAACGTATGTGACAGTAAACATTTGCTATTTGTGACCACAAATAGCAAAATTTCGGCAAAATATATATCTTGCAAAAATGGTCTAAATCTCGTCTAAGGGAAATCGTTAAATGTCACAATGAACCGCTATTGCCTACCAAGTATGCGACAAGGAATGACTGTCTGCTTGCCACACCAGTGTTGCTTGTGGGCACTTGGTTTGTGGCAACGCAGAATCATAAGTTGTATCGTGTAGTGTGGTTGCTAATTACGTTGGTGTGCGTCGTGGTTTTCCCCTCCCCCCAACTCCCGCTACCATTATCGGCAGTGTAATTCCCCTTCCTGAATATGGGAGAGGACTGTAGTAGAGTACAAACCTACACTTAACTGTTTTGCATGCATCGTGCTACAATTCCACATGACAACGGACACCAACGCCGAAATGACAGATATGGTTCTGCTGTACGCTAAAATGAAGGTAATGCACGAGCTGCTGCACGATTTTATCAAGAGAAAGTCACTGCGCGGGGGCAACCTTATCATGAGACCTTCAGAAGTTGTCAACCAGAGACTGCGTGAAACAAGGCACGTTTAAAGTTCGGGGTGGCTTTGGTCACCCAAGGAATGTACGTACATCAAATGTGAATGAAGAAATTATCAATGTTGTGGAGGGAAACCCGCCAACAAGCACCCGCGCCATTGCGCACTGAGTGGGCGTATCACATTCAACTGTACGGCGTGTTATGCACGAGCATCTGCTACATACCTACAACCTGCGTAAGGTCCAGGCATTGTCACCAACAGATTTCCCTCCTCGACATTACTTTTTGCTGTGGTTCCTAATGCGTCAGTGCACAGAATATCCGCACTTTACGTCCATCGCATTGTTTACTCATGAAGCGACATTTACGCGAGATGGTTACTTTAACTGCAGGAACAGTCACATTTGGGACGACATCAATCCTCATGCAACTGCCATAGTAGCGAACCAGCAACGATTCTCTGTGAACATCTGGGCGGGTATTGTTGGCGACCATTTCATTGGGTCCTACTTGTTGCCACGCCGATTGAATGGTCACATGCACTGCCAGTTTCTGCAATTCACATTGTCAGAGTTTCTCGAGCATGTGCCGCTTGCGGTTCGGCAACGCATGTGGTTTCCACACGACGGTGCCCCTCCACATTACACACGAGCTGTACGTAATCACCTTAACACGTCATTTTCAAAACAGTGGATTGGAAGAGGTGGGCTTATTGCGTGGCCAGCACGTACTTCAGACCTTAATACACTCGACTTTTTCCTGTGGGGGTTTATCAAGTCTCTGGTGTACTACACACCCATCGAGTCGGAAGAAGATCTGCTAGCTAGGGTAATGGCTGCCTGCGACAAAATTCAAGGTACACCCAGGTGTTTTGGAAAGAGTACGCCAGTCTTTGATACGCCTATTTAATTGTTGTAATGAAATGGGAGGCCGCTAATTTTAACATTTGTAGAATTTCTTATGATAATGCGAAATTACATTGGTAGTGCACATACGTGAATTAATTGTCTTATTTTATATCTCGCTAAAGTGAGACAACCCCACCTTCTCTGTTAATGAAACTGAAATAAATGCTTTACCACACACAAAGTTGCAGGACGTATTCCTCTATGGCGCAGCACGCAGCCTGTCATTCATAACTGCATACTTGGCAGGCAATAGCAGTTCTCTGTGAAATAAAACATTTAATGGCTACCCTTAAATGACGAGAGTTACACAGCTTTTGAAAGAGACATTTCTCTTTATAATTTTGCCGCCGTTTTATAATTTCGTGGTCACAAATAGCAAATTTTTACTGTAACATACTTCTTTTTTCAAGAATAAGTGTGGTGCCACTCCATTTGAACATTATGGAGGTATATTGAATGTACAAATCCCTCGCGCTATTATTGCTTTCGGAGTTTCTGTCAAGCAAGTCGTTTTTAAAATAAAACAACAATTTGACATTTTTCTCAAAATTTGGAAGCGTCTACAGCTCTTCCTATGTTATCTGGACCATGGGTTCCTTGTATCAAACTTTCTACTATTGTGTGGTGAATAATAAGGGAGCTACACGACGTTGAAAACCAAATTTTGTAATAAATGTTTTAAAAAATACTATTAAATATAAGAGATGGAGCCACCAAAATCGGCATAGAGCTCTAAGAACCGGAGCAAGTGAATCTTTGAAAATATGGTTGATTCAACGTTCCCGTTCATTGCTTATGCAGGGGTTAGTAAACTTATTTGTGTAAATTTCTTTTAAATACTAAGCGGTAGTAAAATATTAAATACATATCATTGCTTATCACACAAAATTAAGGAGAAAATCATCGTGTGTAAATTCACTCCGTTAAACCGCTTTCAAGAAAATGCGAATCAAAATGCGAAGGCGCAGTGTAACCCCGCAGAGGTAGGCAATAAAGCGCCTTTATAAAACGCGCTAATTGTAGCATTGAATGGTTAAATTGAGTACAATACACAATCCCGTCCCGGAGTTGGGCACAGGAATTCTGGTCCACGCTTATATATATATATATATATATATATATATATATATATATATATATATATATATATATATATATATACACACACACACACATACACACATAAGCCACAGAATGTTGTTATAAATTTACTTGTCTTATATTTAATTTTGTTATGTGTATGATTTAATTTATACAATTCATATTATATGCAATATTATTTAATTATTATTAATGTATTTATCTTTAATGATGAATTTAAGGCAGACTGTTTTTCTTACATTTAAACATGAAAATACCAAAGAGCCAGACAAATACATCTAAAATATAAGCATTGCATAAAATAACCTTAATATCTACATTATGAAAACAGTTATATAGGCTTAACAATAAATAATTTATAATACAACCATAGTGCATAAAAACTGCAAAATTATGATTTTAACCATGAATCACGCCCAATTTACAGGATCAAAGTTTTTAATTTAGTGAATTAATACTTTATACGTCTTAAATTGACCAGTGGAGTGTGACGTACATAGAAAAAATTTAAATTTTCTATGTCGTTCACCTTGAACATCATCTTATTTGTTGACTTAATTCTGAGTTGACATAATACCTGTACGATTTTCAAAATAAAAATGGGCAGTTCGGAATTTGTAGTTTTGTAAGCACAAGCTAGCGTACAATAAAACACGGACTTTAATACCAGAATATTCGGAGTTTACTTAATTCCGGTTGACACATTTCCGCGTCTTGAGAAAGCGCCAGTATTGAAACGTACCCGGATTATAGTTAACAACAGTTGACCTTATTCCGGTTGACGTAATTCCGGTGTATTTCAAAACGTATAGCAACATGAAAATTCCGGAATTTGAGTTAATTCCGAGTTGGCTTAGTTCTGTTTCGCATTTTGGGGGAAAATAAGAATCCAGAGTTGAGTCATTCCGTTTAACTTAATCCCGGTAAGATTTTTGTGCTGAAAACTACGAAGTTAAAATCCGGAATTGAGTCAATTCCGAGTTGACTTAATTCCGACCTATATACAAGAAAAAACGGAGTTGTGTCAATTCCGAGTTGACTTAATCCCTACACCCCGCACAGCCAGCCGTGAAGGATTTTAACTCAATGTTGTGTCGCGCCATGCTTAGTTTTAATGGTGTGATGCTTACAGTTCATTACTTGCCATGTAGCGTAGGGTATTATTGTTAGTATGCATTGTATTGCTAAAGTTCGGGGCGCAACCACTATACGCATTTCGCAAAAACGATTAAGGCGTATGATTTCATAAATATCTCAGTGTAGATGTTCATGAGGCAGTGCAACACATCATGCAACTTATTCTTACTGGTTTTAGTGTATTTATATTAATCCAGTTTTTGTAACTTTGCCACATGGTGTATCATGATATACCGTCGGCTTAGTGGAAAAGGTTGAGTTTAAGAAGTATTAGGATATTAAAATTTTAAGTTTTAAATACTCTTGATAAATCAGAATGTTAAAATTATTATGTTACAACTCAAGCATGCAATGCAATACTAAACAAAGTAGCACAATACATTCATAACATTGTTGTTAGGTACCCAAGTCAACAGTTATTTTTATATTCACTAAAACAAATATAAATTTATAGCGCATTTCTACAGTCATCTATCCTAACTGCCAATTTTAAAAACAAAATACTATCACTTAGTTCAATCAGACCCTCGGTACTATTGCAGAGTATTCAGGAATGTAGCCATGAAAAAAAATAAAAACGCATGGAATGCTTTCCATAAACATAAACAGTAGCGCGTGAAAATGTTACATAGAAATTATGGAAGCTGTTTGTACTTTGTAGCCTAATAATTTCAAAACATAAGTTTTTTTATAATTGGGCTACTTACTGCCTTTAAGAAAATTTAATTAAGTAAATTATTAGCCATAATTATAGAAACTTATGATTTAAAAAAATAGTACATAGTACAAACTATTTCAAACATTTATACGCAAAGATTATGCAATATCTGCTCCCTTTCAGGATTTAAAAAATAAAACTTACAAAAATAGCACAAATAAGGACCCATGGCATTATTGTTTTGCAATATCTTATGAGAAAGTAAGTCATTAACAATATAGCATAAATTAATGATGAAGTAATGTTTGAGTATATATAACCGTGATTTTAAATATCATTATCAGGGTTATTGATACTGCTCTCGTTGAATGTTTTGAACGATAAATGGAAAATAACTTTCAACTAAATTTTCTTACAATCTCTTACAAAAGAAAAATTTAAAAATCGCCTTTCCTCATCATGCACAGGACTGTACACCCGACACCGTTAACAGAAAAACACTTATGTAACATACTTACATGTGCAACAAAAAGTGGGCCCACCATACCCGCAGATATCAGTTTTAGAAAGGGTAAATATATGCCGTATTGCATCGACATCAAGAAATTCTTTTTTGCCTCCGAAAACACAGCCGCTTATGGTTTTCTTAGTTGTCTGAAGCAAAATGTTTCAATCGTCTTCATCACAAGTCTCGTGTATGCTGGAGTTTTCAATCACTGTTGAAAACAGAACATTGAAATTTTATAGAAACTTTAGTAAACACTACTCTCTATAATTAAATGCTGCCCCTAATTAAATAACAATTCTCTAAAAATAGTTCTAAGTTAAATATGGATGCATGGTTTGAAACACAAATTTTTTACGTAAGTGATTTTATACTCTACAGAGAGACAACAAAATCTACTCTAAAAAATTTTTTAAAATAAATATATAAAGTCTTGAAGCTTCTGGACAAGAATCAGTGTGGTAGTATGACCTTCAGTGGCGAAACATGTGTTTGTTACAAAGGAAGCGATGTTTAACATAGACAATACACATCTCCGAGTTGTATGTAGAAACATTAGTACCTTGTGTTATACTCATGGGTATAGATAGCATCGAGCATGTCAGATTCTCAAGCAGTTTATGTATAAGAAAAGGCACATTCCTCCTTGTTTGTATTCACACGATACCCGAAGTGCAAACAGAAAACTGTTGTTTAAGATGGCGATTACTTCTAGAATTAGAACCTCAAGCTGTATATATTTATGTATGCGGAAATTGCCGTTGCTGTGCAACATTTTCGTACATCAACCCACTTTTATTGTTGTATAAATAGATATATTTTTCAGTTACTTAAAATGTTCAAAATAAATTAATAAACACAACTTGAAAAATTCGTGGTTGTTTTGCAACATATAAGTACACGAATCTGTTTTCTTCTTGTACGCCTGCATTTGATGGGCACAAAGTGCCTGTGCGATACCTAGCACCGGATTTTTTGGATTTATGGTTTAAATTCCACCATTGTATGTATTTTCAAACGGTTTCATAAACTATCTTATGGTATATACTATAAATAAGTGTTTCTTAATTATTTATTTTTGTTGTAGGTTTGAAAGATAAAATTAGTTAAAATTAATGGTATTGCATGACCTTTTTTTTGTGGTGCTTTCTAATTTATACTCATTTATTTTCACTGAATCAAAATCTAGCATTTAATTTTGCACAAATTTTTGTTCTGGACTTACCTATTTTTATTAACTAAAATCCTTAAAGTGTAAGTTTTTTAAAATTAGATGTGTGTTATTTCATCTTCCGAGTGTGGGTTCTGAAACGAAAATTCTAAGTGAAATAGGTTGACAAACACTTGAAATGATTCGTGTTTATTCATAAATACGTAGACCTACATAATGAGAACTATCTTCAATCACTCTGTACAGTTATTTAAAAAAATATTTTGTGTATGCGTTGCAAATGTATTTCAGTTGAACAGTCTAAAGTTAACACAAAATCTTACAGTACTGAAAACAAGTATTGTTTTTGTGTTTGCTGGATTTCAATTAAGCGAACAAGTATTTAAAAAATATAATTTTTTCAGTAGCAAACAATATCAAATCATCATATGCTATGAACCACAACCGAATGTACTTTACCAATAATAAAATGCAAAGGCAGTTTGACGAATAGTCAAAAGAAATAAACAAAATTTAACAAAAGCTTAATTTATATAAACCCCTAGCACATGGAATGAAACAATTGAATGTCGGTTAAGTGAGATTTAAACCACGAGTTCATAAGAAACTCGGGGTCAGATGTAGCCTGCGACCTTTCCCTCACAGCTACAGAGCACTGCTGCCACTTCACACGAATTTAAATTATATTAGATATTCTATTGCTACAAGGACACTTAATTTTGAAGTTGATTTACAGTCTTATTATGATTGTTTGAGAGGTTGTGAGTATTTAAGAATATATAACACAATACTAAGGAGTAATATTTAACACTGACTGATTCTGCGGATCACCTCATTTTTGTATAATCATACGGCGTGAGGTTATTTTCCCTGTCGAGGCTCCGCCAAATTGACAAATTGATTTCACGAGCATAGCAGAAATCTGCATTGACAGAAAAATAGAACACGTTCTATTACGTTTCTGGGCAAGCTTTCGGTTACGGAATCTACTATGCCCAAAAACAGACACCTTAGGAGGGTGCTGGAATGTGGCTCACACTGTAGCAGAAATGTCAACAGAAAATGCGCATAGAAACTGCTACGGAACTGGACATCGTGGAGACCGGCTTAGAAGGCGGTATTTTCTCCTGCCAACAGCATGCAAGAAGTGAGGAACAAATTCACTAATTAGACGACCTCAGTAACAGGAAAACACTTGTTGATTCCTGCAGTTAAGTTAATGCCACCAGACCAGAATGTGTAGTCTGATCTAATATAGTTTCTCCTGAAACACGACCACGCTTCGCCACTGGTGAGTACACTCGTTAAGTTTAACCACTGATGACATCTCCGGCATGTAGTATGACCAAAATATGAATAAAAAAATACCTAAATTATATGGTAACATTTCATCAATTGAAAGCACGAAGGAAATACGCTCTCTCACATCGTTCCCCTCCTAAATATTGCTGCAAGTGAAAATAGCAGAGATGTTTCCGTTCTACCGGAAATGGTAGAAAGGCAAAGTATAAATAAACACAGCACATTCGTAACAAGAAGTCCTTTCTTTAGCTTGCGGCACGAGGACTGCTGCTTCTGTGTGTCTAAGGTTTTTATTATGATTTCTGATAAGTAGGGACAGGAAAATTTCGCGAATTGAATGACCAGCATGTTAGAATTCACTGCCCTCTGTATACTCAAGCCCCGACCATTTGTCCACTAGCTGTCCACTGGAACAGCAGACATTGAACGGATAGACGGGGCTTAAGTATGCATAGGACAGTGGGTTTTAACATGAAGGTAATTGAATTCTCGAAATTTTCCTGCCCCTACTGATAAGTTAGTTCCCTCTTGGTTAAGATAAAATCGGAGAAGCAGACAAATGGTTCGGCAGGACACCGGTATCTGTGTCTTTGGTCAACAAGCGACTGAAACTGCGTATTAAATATACAACAGCCTTTAAACTCACATTAGTCCGGTCCATGTGACGTGTTTCATTTTTTTATACTTGAAAAACGAATCCAATTTTCAATTAGTTTTCAGGCGACTTCGAAAAATGTCCGCGAAACATCGTTAACTTTACAAATTTACTCGAATAACTGTAATTTAAATGTCAAATTCGATGGTTATTTTACTATTTTAAAGCTAATAACGTAGACTTTAGAAGCTTAAGCGCGGTTCTTCAACGAGATTTGATAATATGACCAACTGACCATTTTCACCTGCCACCATTGCAGTAAGTTACTGAAATCAAAAACAACAGTTTCGTAAACGTCTGGCCTAATATAATATATAAACTGCCCAGGCTATCCTTTCAGTTAATGCAAAAACAAATACGTACTAAAACTGACCTCTATATACAGTAGTGAATTGAGAGGAGCGAACGACTTGAAAATAACATAAGAACCCAAGTTGTTTTGTAAACAAGTCTGATGCGAGTTAGGCTAGACGTTTTCATAGACATAGCCCGATACACATTAAATGTACATATTGAATGGAAAATTTGTGTAAATATCATTAAAGACTGTCCATTAGAATTGAGTGTCACATGTTCTTAGTATTAAGCGGTGGCAATCACGGCAATATAAAACAGGCTAGAATTGTAGTACAGAGTTGGTTCAAGTTTTGTTGTACTCTGTGTAAATAGTATTATGTGATAGGGATGATAATAAGATGATCAGGGAGAGTTAATGAATATTTTATGTGTTGGACTGGGGAGATGATGAAATGAGAACCAGGGTATACGCCCACACATCTGTAAGTACTCTGGGCTGTGTAGCCGTTGACAGTGACAAAGTGCTGGTCGACCCCTCCTGCCGCCTGCCAGAGGCCACCATGGGGTGGGGGCGAGGAAATAAGAGCTAACCAACGGCCAACTCTCCCAACCGTTTAATTTAAATTTTTAGTATATGTATATGTTTTGCAATAAGTATAGTTAATTGTAATAAAGAATTATGTCAAAATTATATAAATGTAAACTGTGATTTATGGAAATAAAATCACCACGAAATATGGTCGTAATCGCCCGAATTCGGAGCAATACCAGAAGGCCGGGGATTTGAAACAAAGCTCCTGATTGGCTGGGGGAGCCGCGTCTGAAATCGTCGCTTGGCGTGCGTGCCGTTAGCGGTGCCAGGAGAGAGCAGTCTAGCCCTCAGCCGTGGACGGACGCGTGTGTCCGTGTCCCATGGGTTCGCGTCTCGGTAGGCCAACAGGGGTGCGTTACCAAGAGCCTTATATACGCGTTTGATTACATTTAATTGTCGGGCAAAGGCGATTAGACGTCCGCCAATTTAATCGCAATTCGCAGGGCAAGAAGCTGACTCAGTGGCCTGAGTGCGGTGCGGGAGGTCGTTGTGCGATTCCTGCCGCGAATAAGGACGTGTACGACCGTGTGGAGTGACAGATTGGCTTACCCAACTTAGGGGCCTGATCTTATACACTCCCTGAAATATAACTCGAACATTTCGCGACGCGAGAAGTGCGGCGAAATAAGAGACGGCGACGGAGACCGTGCGGCATCGCGGAGAGCGGAAACGTGGTGGAAGGTGCCAACTTTCGTAAACATACGGCGAGAGACTGACCCAAGGACGGAGCTGCGTGTGAGCACACACCACTGAGGCACTGCGGCTTTGGCGGCGAGGGTACCGGCTGTTGGACTGACATCTGAGCGGAGCAGCGACGGAACCACGATGCAGGTCTTTATCGGCGAGGGTACCGACGTCGGACAGTGGAGGAGCGGTCCCAGAGAAGACATCACAGCCTCACGACGACCCGACAACAGATGGGGCGGCGCAGAGCATCGAACCCAGGTGCCGATTGAACTGTCCAGGTGGTGAGTGGTCACTTTAAAGTACCTTTCAGCAGTCAGGCGACGTGATCCAGGAGGGTGCGGCGAGTGACATCAGCGGTGAAAGTGTTAGCTGTTGTGCATGCTACCCCTATGTTATGCTCACTAGGTACCGCTCGGCGAAACTCCGAGACACCGACAGGCTGTCCCCAGAGGAACGAGTGCAGATAGGAGTAAGTACTATAATGGAGGGTACAGGTGCAATAATTCCTAACGAAATAGCTCGGTGAAGGGCCAGAGATAGAGGGGATAGACAGTGTTTCTACAGACCTGGGTTCGAGCCAAGGTCTAGGTAGGGTGACGACCGAGTCGCTGCGGGACAGTTCTGCGTCGGGAGCCGGCAGTGAGGTAGAAATGCAGGATCCTGAAGAGGTAGGTCTACGTGAGCTGTTAGGAAATATGATGGCAGTAATAAAAAATCAATCACAGGGCTTGCAAAGTCAGATGCAGCAGATGGGGAACGAAATAGGGGAAAAGATAAATGCAGTGGATGAGCGATATCGCACTTTCGAGGCCAAGGTGGCACGTCAGTTCGCGGAGCATGCCACAGAGTTAGAGGCGAAAATCGATAGTCGTTTGGCGGGGATGGTTAAGTCGCACTGGCAGGTGGAAACTGACAGGCAGAACGAGGCTAATATGCGGTCCAGAGGAGCAATTTGCGAGAGGATAAACACAGTCGCGGAGTTGTGCGAAACTCATGGTCAGATTGTGAGGTCCGATGTTCAGGTCACACAGACGCGCGTCGAAGACATCTCTAGCGTCATGAGTCGTATTGAAAATACCGTGCTCTCGTTACAACGAAAGGTAGGTGACGTAGAGACAGAGCACAATAACTTGGAGCGAAATATCGCACAAGGCACGTCTATCGGAGGAACACTGACAGTTACGCCGCCTAATGTGAGCCGATTAGTCCCTGTTTTACTGGACAGCTAGATGGTGCGAGGGCGGTCCGCTTTATCAAACACATGGACAAATATGTGAGGAATTTTCCATGTAGTGAGATTCTGCGAGTGGAGTTATTTCTGAGTCGGTTGATTGGGCCTGCGGACAACTGGGCACAGTGTGTGTTGGAAAGTTGGGGAACTTACGACGAATGTAGGGCAGCGTTCATGCATCGCTTCTGGTCTCCGATTGTCCAGGATAAATTAGTAAACCACATTTATCAGGGTCGATATGGCCAGGACAGCGAAGTGACTATGTCCGATTATCTAAGGGAGATAATTGACGAGAATCGATACCTGGACCAATCGTTCTCTCCCTCACGTCTAGTCTACCATTTGGCGAAGCATCTACCATGGTATGTCATAGAGGCGATAATTACCGCCGAGGTAGAGGACACCGACGCACTAATTAGGCTGGTAGAGCGGTTTGAGATGCAGGCTGACCGAACTCAGCTGGACGGGTTTCAAGGCCAAGCGGGGGTAGAGAGACGTCACTGGAAGCGAGAAAGCCAGGAACGCGGAAAAAGCAGGCATAGATGGTGGAAGGAGAGAAAGGATAGACGAGGAGAAAATGACCGAGGAAGTGGGTTTGCATGCGGGCAGCCCCCATTGACACGCACAGCGGGAGTGAGACAAATGCAAGTATTGAATGACCCAGTAGGGACAGAGACGCATGCTAGAAGCAATGGGATCGTTGACTGGGGGCTCGAGAATGAAGTGTACACAGTGGCCGAGGTAAACGAACAGTTTGCTCAGTCGGGAAACGGACAGAGCCTAGCTGCGGAAGTCCTGCGCAGTTAAGGGCTCGGAAGGAAGGGACAGAGTACCAGGCATACAGATGCGAAATAAACATGCCACTAGACGAAGCAGTAAAGGAAGCCTTATAGGATTCGCCCAATCCGACTGGCGGAGTAGGCGCAGAAAAATCACCTGTTGTGAGCTTGACTATTTGCAAGCACCGAGATTAAGGCCATTATTGACACTGGGAGCGAGGTTTCTTTGATGCGAGAGTCTGTGTTGCGGCAATTGCATGGTGAAGGGGGGAGTAAAGAGATTGTGATGTTACCTGTCACAGGCATCGCAATAGTAGGCATAAATGGTAACAAAATGTAAGCCATTAGCCAGAAGGTCGTATTCGATGTCGGCATAGGCAAGGTAAACACTCCCCTTAATTTTCTCGTTGCGAGAAACGTGAAACCAGAGGTGTTGATTGGCATGGACACCCTGTTGCGGATAGAGGCGCGCATTAATTGCAGGAAGAAGATGTTAGGTTTCTCTGTAAATGGGCAAGAATATGAGGTGCCGACGGGCGGTAACCCGGTGTTCTCACATGAGAATAAACAAGCAGTACTGCGTGTTTCTGCGATCGAAGCGCCGCCAGAGCACATAGAGGCGACGGCACTGGGCACCGCGCAATCAGGGTCGAAAGCGCATCACTACCGAGCAGTTCCGCTATATAAATCACAATGGGACAAGCTAAGGAGATATGTTTTCAAGGCACAGGCAGGGCAGTAGGCTTTGTGAAGCATCCTGTAGGAGGACATTGTAAATAGGACGGGGAAAGAGCTGTTGTATTTTTTGGTGTATTTTGTTGTCGCCAGTAGTTTGTGAAGGGGGATAGTCTACCTTGGCCTTACCCGAACTGTAGGAGCCGGGCTGAGAACAAGTTCAAGGGTGTTTTTTTTTTGCTCCTTCCCAAGTTGTCTGTGATTTGTTTGGTAAACTCCGACATGCACCGTTTCGACCCAGAACTCGCTCAGTGGTACCTAGGGGGCACTGAAACCTATAATGCAAAGGGGTTAGCACATAGGAAGTGCCTAGTGAGTGCTGCGGAAAGGCCAATTAAATGCAGTGTCATATGGTGGAAATAGTGCCAAACGGTAGCATATGTATATAAAAAAAGAAGGCAAACTTAAATCTTAAGAACTTGGCGGCTATAGCTTCCCCTATCATCTACCGCTGACAGGGAAACCTAGAGGGTTATGTCATAGGCATAGCCCAATATACATTAAATGTACACATTGAAGGGATAATTTGTGTAAATATCATTAAAGACTGTCCATTAGAATTAAGTGTCACATGTACCTAGTATTAAGCGGTGGCAATCACAGCAATATAAAACAGGCTAGAATTGTAATAGAGTTGGTTCAAGTTTTGATGTACTCTGTGTAAATAGTATTATGTGATAGGGATGATAACAGGATGATCAGGGAGAGTTAATGAATATTTTATATGTTGGACTGAGGAGATGATGAGATGAGAGCCAGGGTAGTCGCCCACACATCTGTAAGTACTCTGGGCTGTGTAGCCGTTGACAGTGACGAAGAGCCGGTCGACCCCTCCTACGCCTGCCCGAGGCCACCATGGGGTGGGGGCGAGGAAATAAGAGCTAACCAACGGCCAACTCTCCCAACCGTTTAATTTAAATTTTAAGTATTTGTATATGTTTTGCAATAAGTATAGTTAATTGTAATAAAGAATGATGTCAAAATTATATAAATGTAAACTGTGATTTACGGAATAAAATCACCACGAAATATGGTCGTAATCGCCCGAATTCGGAGCAATACCGGAAGGCCGTGAATTTGAAACAAAGCTCCTGATTGGCTGGGGGGAGCCGCGTCTGAAATCGTCGCTTGGCGTGCGTGCCGGCAGCGGTGCCGGGAGAGAAAAGTCTAGCCCTCAGCCGCGGACGGACGCGTGTGTCCATGTTCCGTGGGTTCGCGTCTCGGTAGGCCACCAGGGCCAAGAGCCTTATATATGCGTTTGATTACATTTAATTGTCGGGCAAAGGCGATTAGACGTCCGCCGATTTAATCGCAATTTGCAGGCCAAGAAGCTGACTCAGTGGCCTGAGTGCGGTGCGGGAGGTCGTTGTGCGATTCCTGCCGCGAATAAGGGCGTTTACGACTGTGTGGAGTGGGTTGCCATATAAAGAAATAGCACTCGTTTCACTTGGTATTTTGGACCCATATAAACTCTCGCAAAGTAAGTGTTGAGTGATTGGTCACTTACTGACCTTGATTGACTTGTGATCGGGAGTAAATCAAACCCGCTGGGCTAGTCGAGGCAATTCCTGGCATGGGGTCGATCTAATCAAAGCTTAATCAATTAATTAAAATAAAGTAACTCCGATCTTACGACCGTGTGGAGTTACAATGTTGCAGTTTTATTTTCATCAAAGCAAAATACTTTGGAAACAGTTAAATGGTTATGATGTCTACATTAACTATTTTTCTTTTAAACTGGGCTTTTAAATATTTTAACTATAATGTATTTAAGGTGAAATCTATGAGTATGAAAAATAGGTCTTATTGCTGTATGACACTACACTCGCAAAATGTATGTGGTCCATCGGTTAGTTTGAAAAAAAAAATGGTCTTACAGTAACTGCAAGTGGATGAAACACAAGACATTAAATTGAAAAACAGTAGATTTAATGCATTTCAGTGCACGTATTTCTAATGCAAATAAATATTACAAACTAAAATAACGCAAGTAAATATTCATTAAAGATTTCCGGGAAGGTATTTTATTTATGTGTTTACATCTCGAAATGGCTTTTCCGACACTTAAAAATGCACAGCTGTAAACACTGAAATAAAATACTGTTGTAGGAACCATAAATTATGTAGTCGATGCTCTCCGTGAAACTGTACAGTCAGTTTGGTTGCGGCTATCTTCCCAGTGCGGGATACAGAGGGAGGTGGCGCAGGGGGCGCTCACCCACCCCTGAAGCATCCACGCGGGTGACAGGGCGCAAGCAACTGTTGGTTTTAATCTCTTCCTACCTGCTAACTAATCCGTCTCCGTCTCACATTCTCGCCACATCACAGTAGGTCACTCGACACCCAATGACAGTCTTCAAGGCCATAGCTGCAAAACTTTGTAACCCGAGGAGGCATTAGCAGCTTTGTCGTGTGAGCAGAGCTACAAGTGGTGACAGATGTCATTGTCAGTTAGTATGTTAGAAGGTACGTGTGAACACTGCGGATCCAGGGATACAGTGACTGGAATTATCATGCTGTGTGCACACAAATAGCGAACATATTTTTCCTCACACGTAGAAAAGAAGATGGATCGTTTCGTAGTAAAAAAAGAATTGACTTACTGTGCAGACTACATCAACCTTCCACTGAAACCCTTGACATCACAGCCGAAGCCGAACGAGAACCCTACAGGTGAAACCTCAATTTCTACATGTCTTTCTTCTGTGTCTGTGTCCACTTCAGATTCCTATTATTCTTGTGATGTCCATGGTTTGAATGAGCCTACATCGTACGATATTGGTTCATATATCGGTAAAATTGATACGATCAGTGATCACACTAAAATTCAACCTACTTAAAAATCCATGGCAACCTGAAGAATAATACATATTTCCTAGCTCCACTCATACAAAAAGTGGTCGAGAGGAAAACAGACATGTTGGTAAAAGCCATTTCGAAAAAGTTCATTGGCTGGTATTTCAGATGTTAAGAAAGGCTTGTTTTGTTAGTACTGCGAGGTTTTCAGAAGCAAAACTTTGACTGAGGGTCAAAGACAGTACCTCTGAAAAAAACTTGTAACAGAGTCTCTTAATAAATATGCCAAATTGTTAGGGAAAGATATCGACTTAGAGGTTCATAATTCCGCACTACCACAAACATGCAGTTGAAGATGGAAATTGTTTTCTTAAAGTTTTTTAAATTCCAGAAATGGATGTCAGAAACCGTTTGAGTTAGGCTAGGAAAAATCAAGTGTTACAAAATAGATCAAAACTTGTTCCCATGTTACATGGTCGCTAGAATATACCTTTAAGAGGCCATCATGACGATGGCAGCTTGTTTGAAAGTGGTGACGATACTTCTATAAATGATGGAAATGTCTGTGCATTGCTACGTTTCAGGATTGATAGTGGGGATTCTGTACTTGAAGAACATGTTCGTACCAGTGTAGCAAATGCTGCTTACATCAGCAAAACATCAACAAATGAGTTGATAAGTTGCTGTGGAGACGAAATTATTTCCATTATCAGTGAGAGAGTAGCCTGCACGAAATACTACTGTGTCATTTTTTATGAAACCAGCGATGTTTCACATATCTCACAGCTTAGTTTATCATTACTGCGTATCTTTGAGAATAATATTAGGGAGGATTTTGCCGGGTTTTTGACATTCACGATGCTAATTATTTGAAAAATGAAGGCTCTGAACCAGTTATTTCAGGAGTCATTTTGGGTCAAACTGTCCTGACATTTTTAGAAAAATTGGGACTTGACATTAAGAACTGTGTAGGCACAGGCTGTGATGGGTGTAGGGTGAACATTTCTGATGATTGTGGTGCAGTTAAAGAAATTCAGAAGAAAGCAGTAAACAGTTGTCTTTGCCCATGTAACAATCATGTTTTATACTTGGTTTCAAAATCAAGTAAAGTTCAAGCTGTCAGGAATGCTATTGGGGCGTTACAGGAGGTTGCAGTATTTTTCAATGCTTCGAGTAAACGTAACTTCGTTCTCAAGAATGTCCTGGGCCATCAATTACATGGCATGTGTGAAACAAGGTGGGTAGAGCGGCATGACTCAATTTTACAGTTTCAAGAATATTTGCTTTATGTTGCTAGGGCTCTATCTGAAATATCTAAGTGGAGCGATCGAAAATCAGCAGCAAAAGCACACTGCTGACTGAAGGTCATCCGCAACTGTGATTTTGTTTTCACAGAGTTTTGTCTGAGTGATTTAATGAGCACTACGAGGCAACTCAGTGTAGTTCTGCAAAGCAAACATATGGACGTTGGTTTAGCAAAGAATAAGGTAAAAGAAGTAGCAGAGGTTTTGCAAGAAAAGAGAGACAAGGCAGACTAACTTTTTCGATAATTTTTCAAGGCGCAACAAATCTAATGAAGATTAAAATGTAGATGTACGGATACCACGACTTGCGAAGACGCAAAAAACCAGACCAAATTATCAAAGAACCACCAACGACGAATCTGATGAAGTGCAGTCTTACTGGAAACTGTCTGTGTTTATACCAGTCTTAGATTTCGTAATTTCAGATCTTAATAGTCGTTTTAGTAACGACTCGCTGCAGTGTCTTCAATTGCTTTCCTTGCTTCCGTTGAGTGTAGAATCCACATCGGATATGGCAGTGTTGGCATGGTAAAATTACTAGCATATGTGAACAATATTCCAATCTAATGGCTTTGATGAAGGATACAATGGTGGTTCGACTGATAAATGAAGTGGTTTCATTCAAGAAAGGTACTGAAATAAATATCTTGAAGCATTCTCAGTCAGCTCTTGAAGTTTACGAAAAGTGTGATGCGATCAGTTATCCACTTATGAAGTCCCTTTTCCATGTTTTGGTGACCCTTCCAATATCAATAGCATCTGCCAAGCGCAGTTTTTAAACACTAAGGAGGCTGAAGATTTGGATGCGATCAAGAACGACAGAGGAACGTTTGACTGGGCTCGCCTTTGCTACATGTGCACAGAGACATAGACATCAACATTGAAGATGTCATCAACAGATTTGCAAGTATGTAAAGTAGGCGGACGGAGTTTGTGCTTTAAGAAACTTTCGACAGTGTTTTAACCACCCCCGAAATTATATTAAAATATTCTGCTTTTTGTGTTATATTCAAACCATTTTGTTGAAAATATGTAATTTGGATTGGACAATGTTCTGATAGATCTATCAACTAACGCTCTGTACAAAAATACTAAATTTTATTAACTATTTTAGACCAATCAGTGATGACTATATGAGTTTTGTAGTGTTTAGTTTTCTTCTGGGATATGTAAATAAGATTCACTATTTGCTCGGGTATATTTTTAATTACGTGTAAACACATCTTTGTTTACAAAATTTATGTTTTAACATTAACAGGGCATTTAGATTTTGTTTAAGGAAATTCGAATTAACAGAAAACTATCTTACTAACTACATTTGTGCAAATTACCAGTGTCCCTCCCTGAAGCTAATCATAGATTTGCCCCTGTAACTTCCGAATATTGTTAAAGACGTAACAAGAGAACATACTGTCAACTGTCTGTGCGTTACAAATCAGTGATACAGAGCTCTCTGTGCTCCTAGCAGTAACATTCATAGTGCTAACAATCTGTTCCATTGCACTGTGTGTCGGTGTTGGAGAACTTTACCAACTAGCCTAGGAGGTCTCGGAAGGGCAAACCAATAGGGTATACCGATGAAAAGAGCTCCCAGGCATGTCAAGCAAGGGAAGGGTACAACAGTAATAGCGTGGATACCAAGTTGTTGTCTATTGCTCATCACAAATGTCAGATATCCTCCTTTCTGCAACATTGTACTTTATATTTCATAAAAACAAGGCACTGTACGATTACACAGAAAAAAATCCTTTAAATTTAAACTTTCTAAGATGATCTAGTAAATAAAATTTTTAATAAAAATTCGGAAAATGATTTTTTAATGCAAAGATTGGAACAACGTAACAATAATAAAACTATTAACACATTGACATTGAGTATTTTGTGTATGTAGACCTCTGAGAGAAAGTAAATAGTCAAACATTAATTAAGCATATCATAGTAAACTGCTTAAACTAGGGGACGCCCATTTATTCACTAAATGTTATTTGGCTACATTGCAAATTTTATATTTTAACAAAAATTCTGTTTTATCATTTCAATTTTGCGTAAGTTGTAATCTAATGAGAATAAAAAAGTTTGGGTTAGAGAAAATAATAACCTTTGTACTAGCGCTGAGTGTACATTAAGTAGCTGGAACGAGAAGACATAATAAATATGCTAGACTTTCCTGTTTATCCTGCATGGGGATACTCTTGCTATCGCCGATAGTTGGTTACGTCTCCATTTTGCCCAGGTCTACCGATGACGGTACAGCAAAGGTACGAGCACAAGAATTAGTGACTTGTACATCGGAAGATACAGCTAAATCCTTCAAGAGTTACTGCATTGCTTCTACGTATCAAACAGTCAAAATCGCGTGGGCGGGAACCACTACAATAAAATAACCAAAACAATAATTTGAAAGACGAATGGGATTAAATACACAATAACACCAAGAAGGAAAAATATTAAATCGGAAAAATAAACACTCTGGAAGGGAATCAAGTTGGATTACTGCACATTAATAAGATGAAATACTCAAAATAATCTCGGCCGATGTTTACGCCATGATGTGCAAAATTCAGCAAGGTCGATTGAAAACAAATATGGTAGAGAACAATACCGGACACGTCCTATACCTTAGCATTGGAGAAGTGTGAGACATTGACGCTAGCTCTACCTAGGCAGCGGAGGATGGAAAATTTGGCGCGAAATTCAAACTAACACGTGTGCAAATGGGATACCGAGAACTTTTTCCAAGCCAGAGTCTTTGTTACAGATAAAGAAACAAACCTGGTGATAATATTTATAACTTTAATAACAGTAATAGTTCATAATTATCAATATCTCGGAATGGTAAATCATTTGCATATTGACTCTGGAATTAAGAATTAAGGTATGTTATATGGGGTTATGTGAACATGGCGACAATACACATACCGAACAGAAGTGAAGTGAAGATATTTTGGTCAGCGCTTAACATCGAGGTCTTTGGCGCTGGTGGGGGTGACATGATGTGAGTGTGGAGCAGCGCCGGATTAACGGGAGATAGTGAAGTTTACAATGAAGAGAGAGATGATCAGGAGTATTTATAGGTGGGATGGATAAGAAATACAGGAAGTGACGATACAAATACCTAGGAGTGGTGCTGCACGGTGACTTTAGGTGGAGAAAACTGGTAACAAGAGTAGTTATGAAAGGGAAAAGGTCGTTGGGAATGTTGGAAAGGGTATTGAAAGGAGTTAGCTGTGGGGTGAAGGGCATAACAATGTAGGAGTGTGGTGCGGTAGAATGGAATCCACGTGTGGTAGTTTAGGTGCAGGAGCAAGAAAACCTGCCGACCAGCGGTATCGTCTGGCACGATTCCCACGTGCGAAAATCCGAGGACCGACCCCGCAGGGAATCGAACCCGGATTACCTTGGTGGGAGGCGTGAGGTCTGACCCCTCGGCCACTGCGGCCTCGCCAAACAGAACGGCACGCACATTTCATAACAAGTAAGATTTATAGTTGTTTATTTAAACTGGTAACATTATTATTTCGATTAAGTATTTCATGGAGTATACAATAATTGTATTGAATTTCATAATATGAGTTACACATTCCTTCTGGAAACGTCGTGATTAATATAAACGCGACTCGTCCAGCTTTTCAACGACTTTATTTTGTGAAATAAATACTACGTATAAGTTTGTACTAGAATACTTCAGAGACTTATAAATTGCAACAGGAGTATCAATATATTTCCATTGTACATTTTAAAGAACTGATCATGCTGTAAACAGGGCAAAGTAAAAGAGATAGTCCTATTTGTACAAGAAAGTCATTTTAATGCCTATCCAATACTAACATTCAGCTAATCGTTTGTTACTAAATACATGTAACGTAACTGTACTTAATAATTTGTACCACTCACAAATTGAATTTTCTGCTCAACTAATTTCCAAACCCTTTTAGAACCTACCAAGCCCCCCCCCCTTTTTTTCCAAACAGTCACCAAATCATTCCACAACGCATTGGACTCTGTCACCGATCTAACCAGAATATGCTTACCCTGCTCCATTCTCCTCCACATCCTCTGAATCGTCTCACGGTTGTTTCCCCTACCCGATACCATCCCTTAGGTGACAATATAACCATCCTAATTCTCTCTCTCTCTATCCATTCACAACTCTCTACATCCTGACCTGTATTTTGCCTTCTGTAATGTACTCCATCCCTTGGCTTTCATCCTTACATATGACCTATAGTTATCTTCTTCCTCCATCCTACCCCTCTTGCTGCCCCTCTTTGCACATTCTTCAGCTCCTGCACCTAAACCACCACACATGGATTCCATTCTACCGCAGCGCACTCCTACTACCCGACCACGGCAACTAGTCCCGCGGGAAACACGCGAACTACCGCTGCGTCGTCCTTGAACTCCATGCGCAAACGGTGTGGCGCGCCACAGCAGCGTCCATAATACTGTGGTACAGTGTGTTGTGTTCTGGTTCCATGCGTGCGGCGTGGTGCCACGTGAGAACAGTGCGGTAGGATTGTGAGTACGATGTCACAGTAGTGCTGTATAATTCTACAACATGAGCACGGAAACGAAGAATCGTGGAACGATACATAGCCAGTGTAGGGAGGTAATACGTAAAGTAATCACGTTTTGTGACAGAGAAAAAAAC
>PNEQ01073410.1:0-45557 GCA_003012365.1 Medauroidea extradentata | reverse complement strand
GTTCCGAACTAATACAAGTGGATTGCTGGAGCACAAGGTACGTAAGTGTTTCTATTGACGTGAAATGTTGAAAACTTAGCTGCGGAGAATATACAGATGTAAAATGAAGTCAATATTTTAGTAGCTGGAAATTTGAAGTGTCCAAAATTCTCGGGCGACGTAAAAACTTGCCGGTCAAACCGACAAGTTCGGTTCACATGTACAAATATTTTTTGTTTTAAGGGTTTTATTTTTTCGACGTCTTCTCTCAGCTAGCAGTCAGGAACACACATACATTTTTGTTTCAGTGTTTTGCATATACAAGTATTTTTGTTTAAGTGTAGCCATGTACGACTGGCCTATGTGAAAGGCATGTTTATTTTCACACACTCGCTGTTTGATTACTTTTGAAAGGAAGTTAGTTGCATCAAATATTTTTTCTCTCTCTTAGAATTTTAATTAGTTTTGAAAGGAAGTTAAACTTTATGCAAGAATTGTTTTTTTTTTCAAGCCTATGCGAAAGGCAATAGGTTCCAACATTACTTCGAAATAAAACGAAATATTTATTGGTCAAATAATAATAATTATGGCAAGTTATCACCATACCTTTTTTTTTCTGCTGTAAGCCGTCTCTCTTTCTGAAATCAAATAAATCACACTATTATTAGTCTCTGAATACAGTAGAACAAAAAGCATTGCCCTCAAACTTTTACCGAGGGCACACAGCATTCCTGTGCCAGTCGGAACTCCGGGGCATTGGGACCCAGAGTCCGCATATTATTATTATTTAGATGAATACACTGCTAATAAAGCGCGTATAATTTTTTAGTCACGAGTTTGATACATAAAGCATGTATAAATTTTGAAAAATGGTCTCTCAAGTTTAAAAGAGTACTTTTCCATTAAAACAGTGTTTCTCAATAATAATATACAGGCGTTTTACAATGCAGAAAAGAAGGCTACCAAGGAAAAACAAGCGGACAGTTTGAAATAACACACAGAAAGATGACAGCATAGTAGATAGATAGAGGAAAGAAGATTTTGCTTGCAAGAGTAAAGTTGGGATAGGGCAATTATAGTAGAAAAGCAAGCGACACACCATACATTATTTTTTGGCTGCATTGTTTTACGAAAACAAAACATTTCCCCATCTGTGTATCTTTTTAATTGGTGACAGTTGATCCAGAAACAGTTAGACTTAGCTCCTTCCAGAGTCGGAGTTAACAGCACAACTACATTATGTAGACGACATACACAAAATGAGAAACATGTTTTGTAATCGCAATACATTATTATTACCAGTTACCATATACGACAATGGCGAAATCCAGTTTTTTTAACAAACAAGGGCAGTAATCGGTACCATTACTCTGTCATCTAAATATCATTATATCTGTCTTTGCACGATGGGGGACAAGTCCCACTGGAAGATCGTTACTGGCCAATAGACCCAAGTAGATAAGAACGAAGATGGTTAGTGGGAATTGTAATGAGACTTTAATGCAATCGCTTCAGATCTGAACATCGTGGTCTGCATTCAGGTACTGAGTGCCGATTTATGGGTCAGTTTCAGCCCCCCTTTACCCACGTCCCCACCCAAGTCGTCACCCGATAGGAGGATGTTAATTCTTTGCTTATCGAATTAGCAAACCTCCGGGAAAATGGTTTTGCCAAAATCCCTAGTTAGCATAGAACAACGATAAATAAGCCGGGAATGAGGGCTTGGTGCAATTGCGAGAAATTGATAACATGTTCCCTCACCCAGGAAACTGACATGATACAAATTGGATCATAACCAGCTCCGTCTCCGACCTACCAATGATAGTGTAGAATGACAGAAGTCTGGGAGAGAAGGGGATGGTAAATCGCCTAGTATTTAAACCACCCAGAGCGAGGACCAGCCTATGCCTCCCGACTCTGCGAATTGCGCACATCACTCAGAACTAACTATGTCATTAGCATAGCAGTTCCATCTCCAGACTTAAAAAAAGGTATCGATGACTAATGCTGGGGGAGAGAAACCTATTGGGTTATCTTCATATCGAATCATTCTGTGAAACTGTCGTTAATTGCGACAGTAAGAAGAAACATTAACCCCTAATCATGCTAGCAGTCAGCCTTCAGGAGGAATCTGAAAACATATGCGACTGAAAATATCACGTGATCATCATCTGCGACTACCTGGAAGATATTAAAAATAGTATCGACCAGCTACGAGAAAAAACAAGTATCGACCAGCTACAAGAAAAAACAAGTATCGACCAGCTACGAGAAAAAACAAGTATCGACCAGCTACGAGAAAAAACCACAAGAATCGACCAGCTACGAGAAAAAACCACAAGTATCGACCAGCTACGAGAAAAAACCACAAGTATCGACCAGCTAAAAGAAAAAACAACAAGATTCGTCGTAGACTCAAAAGTCGTCCCCTAACCTCACGTATGATGAGCTTCATTATTAAGCAGCTAGGTTATGATACTCAAGATATTGTGAGAATTCCAAGCCTGAGGCTACGAAAAATACTAACTGCTCCTTGGAAAACCTTAAGAGCAAGGGGTGGATAAGACGATCACCTTAAGTAGCCTATGCTCACTAGAAAATAATAATAACTGCTCATGGAAAGTCTTAAGAGCAGGCAGTGTAAAGACAACCACCTTAATGTTTCTCTCCCCTCAGAAAGCCAACGAAAAATGTATAATTTTATGAAATGAAACCATGGGGAATAGTGTTGATCCCATCGTTGAGAATTACATGTTTGTCGTCCTGCCAAGTTAAAGCCACCTTATTAGCGCACTGTGTGTATAGTTCGTGTTCAATTGCTCTAATATTATTTACATTTACCCTGATAGTTTGTTCTTGCATTAAAACTTATTTATAATCTTGAAATGTTATTTTGTTTTTTAAACTAATTTTTTATGCCTTTGGCCCTTTTGGTTACCTTTTCGCTACAAAGGTAAGAGTACATTTTTGCTCGCAGAACAACAAATTCGCAGATCTGGCTCCCAGAACATTCATCCTTAAATTTACCCAGCACCTTTTTATTGGTGGTAGAATGGCAGGGATGACTGTCTGGTAAGTCACTCGTATCCATTTCAGACAAGAGTTTGTCTGCGAGCAAATCTGAGTAAAAATCTTGTGTTTGTATTTCATATATAAATGAGTCAGTGTCTGTGTATAACAGTTCAATTTTTTCTTTATATTTCTGTTTGATGATGTCATAATGAAATTGGTACATTCATGTTTTTGAGATGTCTAGAACTGAGAAGCCTGCATAGATTGATCTGTCAAGTGTAATTGATTCTTTTTCCATTTTTACAAGACTTAGGGTTTCATTGTATATGGTTCTGCATTTAAATGAAGGTTTGGCTACTAACTTCCTGATTCTATTTTCATTGCTCACCAGTTCGATAATTTGTTCCAGACATTTGTTTTGTAAAAGTTTACCGTACACTGTGTTATTTAGTAATTTAAAACAAAATCTTTTTAGAATGTGTTGTGGGCAGCTTGTCATTTCAGGGTATTCAGTTCGATGTAGGGCTGGAGCCATGTCTTTTGTTCAAATTGAAGAATTTTGTGAATTTTGGTAATTTACTATCCGTGTTCGAGAGCTTGTTTGAGTGTCTTGTAGTATACAACATAGTTTTTTTGTCGGCTAGTGTAGTTAATAGTTTCCTCTGCTTTGATCCTAAGGGACATTGACTGGCGGGCAAGAAGGGCAGGTCCTTATGTAAATGATGCAGCTCGGCGGAGTAGGTGACGACTTCAAGTATGTACCCGTAGAGTGAAACCATCCGGCACTGCTGTCACGTCGAGGTCTCCATCAACCCATTGGAAGCAGCGAATTGGTAGCGGCTGACTCATGGCCCAACCATACAAGTTGTTCGCATCCAAATACTGTAAATAAATAGATGACTTGCTATCGTCGAACTTGTCTGGCAAATGTCGGTTATTGGCTGCTGCATATCTCTTGCTGCATTGCGAGACTCCACCACGCACGCCCCGTTCAATGAACACATGAATGTCGTAGTCCGTTATCAGCTCTAATTCGACTGTGGTTTTCTTAAGCATTGCATCAAATGCAAACCCAGGCGCGCTGACGTATCATACACAATCGAGACCGTATGTTTCCAAGCAGAGTTTTCTAAAATTTTCGAAAACGACTGGCAATAGCAATACGTCTGTCTCTAAATATATTTTGGTATAATTGCCAAGGATGGTGCAGGCGAACTTTTCCCAAACTTTTTTAGCATGTAAATAATCATCATCTGTTATTTCACTGTCTGTCAATGTATTGTAAAACATGGCGTTAGAGGGTAGTCGAGTTTCTTCGAGCTTGTTAATATTATCTATATAAATGTATGGAAACCCACCCTTTCTCGTCACGAGCTCCATTTGTTCTGGACTCAATTTCTTGGTTGTATTGTGAAATTTTGTGCGTGGCAGGTTATCTACGAGTGTAGCGAGGCTGGCCGACATAAATCTAAAGGTATCAATAAATTGTATTGCAAAATTCTCCCCCAACGACTTGGAAAATGTTATGAATTTCTCTTCTGTATGTGGGATAATAAATATTTTTTTGTCATATCCTAGCTGTTTTATAATAAAGTCTGAATCATAAGATAAATTATGAAATAATATAGGCAGCTTCTGTGGCCTTCTACATAGCATGTTGCACTCGTTGCATGACGGTCCCCGATATGCGCCTGTGAGGTGAAAATGATCCATTGTCTTCACATTTTTTACTGAAAGTGGTTGCTCACAGTAGCAGCAGCTGTCTACCATAAGATGATTTAGAAGCTGCAAATTATCCAATGGCTGCATTATTTCGTAAATATCCTTCACCTGATGCCCAATCTTAACCACGTCTTCAATTAATTTTTGTTCTGCATCTTCGCCAGTATAGGTAATTAATTTATCCGCCAGGCAGGCGGTCTTGGCGGCAGGAATAAATCGTTATCGATCTGTATGTGCAAGCTATGACTGTAGGACACGTGTTTTGGTAGGAGTAAGTGTAAGATGTAATCGGGTCCAGTTCACTTGTCTGGATTGGAACGAGAAGAGCCTCAAAGTCAGCGTATATGACTATTGGTAGTTTCTCACTGTTATGATAATTTTTTAATTTAAGTACTGGCCTATGTCCATCCTTTTCGAGTTGCAGCATCACTATTCTTGCAGGAGCATTCGGTTTACAGTACGCTCTATGGTCTTCCAACACTTCAGCCCTGCTTTTCCCAGTTACTCTGAACTTGTCATCATACGATTTTAAACACCTTTTGCATGTATATATTTTTGTGTTGTGTGCTGTCATCTGTTTGCTTATCAATCTTGAAAAATTTTTAATGTAACAATAATGAGCATTTTTATCATCCTTATTCAGCATGAGCAAATCGAAATGATTATCTAATTCTTCATGTGCTATGCGGTGTGGGATTATTTGATGTTCGTCGTTAAGTGTGAAAACATTAACAGAAACACCTACATTGTTCTTTTCGAACGTCTTTATGTAAAGGACTGGTGTGGAACAATCTATACCAGTAAAATTATATTGTGACTCAAGCTCCCTGTATCTATGGTTTACTCGGTCTATATTTTGCCTTCTACATAATGTATCAGAATCGCCCATTTAAAACACTGCTGGTCATCGTTTTTAGGGTTGACTACCGCATGTTTTGCTATAATGGAGGCTGGCAAAGCTATGTAGCTCGAGGCCCTGGTGGGTAAAAGCTTATTTATACGCAGCTGGATGCGCTTGACTGCAGATAATGTCCACCCAGATCCCCGACTAATGTACTCAGATTCCTCCTGGCAGAGCTTTTCGATGCTCGAAGCCACAGCATCTTCAATGTCGAATATATTGTAAATAGGTATGTTTTTGGTTTTGAAAGCCCTAGCATCATGATCTGCGTCGTGAGGAGCTGGTTTGGAATAGCTAACTTTTAGAAATATGTTAAATTTAATGGGTTCATGTTCTGTTACCTCATCGACTAATTATGTGCAAATGTTGGTTCTATTGTCAGCATTGTTTTCAGATATATATGTTTTTAAATTGGACTTGAATGCAGTCTCTGCCAATACAAAACCGTGAGCCACGGCTGCCCCTAATCCAACTGTGATGCGTGGTCTTTGCAGTCTTAAAACTGGAGCGGCAGGCGTGATTTGTGATCGTGGAGCCTGTACGCGCACTTTCTTTGCTGGCGGGGGGACCCGTGCATTTCTCCACATGCATTTTTAAATTATCAGCCCTTGTGAAAGTTTTATTGCAAGTGTTACACGTATGTGATGCTTTGTTAGGATTTAAATTACAGTCTGACTCATGACGATGCGCATTGCAAGTGTTTACAAATGACTTGTTACAATGTGTGCAATTTACTGTGGTTGCCTGTACTACATTGCCTGTGCTAGTACGTAGGTGGCGTTGAAGGCTATCTTTGCGAGAAACCGCAAGTCTGCATAAATGACATTGGTCGTTATCTCCTCTGTAGGGATTGTGTGGGCATGCTGCTTCATGACGCATCAATAACTTCCGAAGGGCAAATATTTTATCACAGAAGAAGCACGAAAAAATAATTAATGGCGTATCACTTACATTAGACGTAGATGGTTCATCAAACTGGGAAGTAAAAGAGGTGGAAGTATTGACAGCGACGCGTCTGCTACAATCCATTGCTCTAACACCATACTGGAACAAAAACAGTAGTTATATGCACAACACATGTATTTTTAAAAATGGAGGAGAGAGATGGGAACAGAGGTTACTTTAAACAAGAAAAAAATTCCTTTTTTTTTATATTTTACTTTAAGATATTAAAACAAGAAATATTTACTTATAAGATTTTTAACAAGAAACTTTAAGATTTTTAAATTTTTAGTTAATACTTTAAGATTTTAATACTTTAATATCACTATTTTGTAATCAAAAGTTGTTTCAAAAACACACACACTCCGTATAGGATTAGGACATGGTGGAGAGGCAATATACAAATTCAGTTAAAAAAACTTATAGTTAAGAAGAGTATCAGGTAGCTGTAGGTCAGCGCTGAAACAAAAAACGTGGCTGGCTGACGGAGTTTGCTCTGGCAGACTAGATGGCGACTCCCTGTAAACAGTACACCTGTCAGTACATTGAACCTCTTGAGGCAGGCAGGCAGGTAGGAAGACAACAGATATGATCTTAACATGGTCCGATACTTAGTTTTCACATGAAGCAGGCTAGGTTCATTCTGACCACTTTTGCTTTCGTTATAGGAATGAGAGACCTCGCAGTCGAGGCTCGTTCTGAAAGTACTTGCAAAAACATTAGCAGGTCTTAATGCTGAATTTAAATACATATGCAATTCTTTGAAATTAATTATGCACATAAATTTAAAGCAAGTATTTCGAAATTAAGTTGAGAGACCTCGCAGCCGAGGCTCATTCTGAAAGTGCTTGCAAAAACAATAGCATATCTTAATGGCGAATTTAACTACGTACGCAATTCTTTGTAATTAACTATGCACATACATTTAAAGCATGTATTTTGAAATTAAGTTGAAAGTGCACGCAAAACAATAGCAGGTCTTAATGGTGAATTTAATTAAGTACGCAAGTCTTTGAAAAATGATGCATGCCTGAGCAGTATTAAGACGTGTCTTTTTACATACCTGAACACAAGTCGATGACAGTTGAACTAGCAGGCGCGAACCCAAAAACAATGATAGCAAATAACTGAATGATGAAAGCTGAGATCACGACGTACAGTAACACATGAGGTGTATTGTCGAAGGTCTAGGAGAAAAAATAAGGCTGGTTGTAGGGAGACATGCCTTTTTATTAGTTTCCGAGTAGCTGTAAATTAAAGGGGGATATGCCTTGTATGAAGGAGGGGATATGATTTTGTTCTGGAAGCTAGGAAGTGTGCCACGCCACGCCCGGAGGACGTTGCCTCCGACAGCCTGGTTAATTTTAATAATAACAAGTCACGTTCCTACAGGTGCCAGCAGTCTGGCTGTATTTTAATAATAACTCAGAGCGAGCCTCTGTTGTATTTTCCGCCAACTCTGTCCAACTTACGTACAAGTGCAGTGACCATTGGGAAAAAAAATTCCTATAGATATTACAAGCCAGGGGGCTCTATAAGTCTGCACCTATGTATTATTTACACCAGCTCCATGACAGTTGCCAATATACATACAATGTATTTTAATAAATAATAATAATTTAAGTTCTGTACTTGCAGTATGATTCATATTAACCATGTTTTTTTTCTCTATCGTTAACACTTTGAATTTGAAAAGATGGATATGTATTTAAATAATTCAAGTTCTGTACTCTTTTTTTGAATTTCTGTAATTATTCATTTACTCTTATTATTTCACATAAACACTTTGAATTTGAAAAGAGGGACATGTGGGGTAAATAATATATATGATATTTCAATAAAACAAGTTTTATTCTGTCATAATTATAGTAGTATTATTTACATTTGTTCTTCTGAGTATGCACATAGAATCTCTCTCTGAAAAACACACACACATATTATTTTTTTGCTTCATCAATTAATGAATTTACAGAACCACATAACATTTTGTTGACAATCTCTTTTATACATATTTGCAATACAACACACTGAATTTTTTGTTCTAAAACTGATTCATCTAGAACACAGACTAGCAGAGGTTCATAACAGTCTGTTGTTTGAATATCACAAATTTTCTTCTTGCTGGCAGGCTCGACGTCGACCTTATTCCGTTTTGTACACAATGTCGACTTGGTAACTTCTAAGATGGGCTCTGATATCTCCGATGAGACGCTATGTGACGGCTTGCAGTCCGGGGCGTGAGGAGGCGTCGTCTTCTTCTATGCAGCATTATTTGCAAATGCAAATACTTCATCCGGTGAACTTGTCATTTTTGTCCCGCTTCGCATATAGTGCACATAACATTTACCATATGACGAACAATCAATAATTTGCTGACTGGATTCGTAGAATGTTGCTTGATGTGAAAAAATCATATGAAAGCCTGTAGCATCACATTCTTCCATTAAAGATTTAAAAACTCCATTTGTCCAGTAAGAATAAGTAACTTTACTTGTACTTGGTTCCACACTAACATCATAATATGACGGGTGGAAAGTATTCATCTTGTCTCGACGAAATCTCACAAACAATGGAAAAAATTTTAACTGCTCTACTTACGCGGCGTGACGTCACCTTTAAACATAGAAGATTTAAAAGTCTAGAGATAACATCACATTAAGCTTCGTAGCACTTACATTTGCTGTGACAAAATAATTCCCCTTCTACCGCTGCATCAATACTGTCGGTTTCCATTTTTTCACACAGGATTACGTACTCTGCATACTTCAGGTGAACACGGTAAATCCCAGACTATGTTTTATGATCTGGTCCAATGGCGATCGTTTCGACGCTGCTCGCTCCAATAACAAACATCTTCTGCAGAGTCCAAATACGTAAGAGTCCAACAGTCATCGTTTATATCTTCACTTATAATCTCGCCGGAATGTGCACGATTAGCTAGGCTGTCACTGCATGTAGGTAGTTTGCTGTTTGGCCTGAGATTGTAGACCACACATTTTGAATATTTATAACAAATTTTTTTGTGAAAATTTTCGTGGAAATCAAAATCGCCTCTTTAGTGGTGCGAGCCATTACAAATTTCTATCATTTCGTAATCAAATTTTGGTTTATATATAATTCTTCCGAAGCCAGCAAAATAATCTTGATAAACACGATTGGAGTTGAACAGTACGAAAACACTTGCATGAAACAATGACATCTTGACATCTTAACTGCTTGACGTGATGAATGCAACAGATGAATTAAAATTTAGTTGCTAGGTAAACTTCACATGTAACCAGCGAACACTGTGATGTCCATTTAGTCTTGCCCTTAAACAGAATGCAGGTATGTAGATATCCGGAACAATGCTCTATCCAGCGTGTCACACTTATGCTGTCTTTCCTCTTGAGTTCATACGTAATTTTCTGCATAGCCCACACTTGGCATAGCATCTCTTCGTCCGCTTGCAGAATTAAGGATGCTGTTAATACTGGAAGTTTCGTATATGGACGTAGATGATAAACTGGACAGGTAACGAAGCAAAACTGGACAGGTAACGAAGCAAAACTGGACAGGTAACGAAGCAGCACAGAACAGGATCTAGCACGATGCAGTCGTCATCTTCTTCTTCAGTGTTGTAACATACGTATGTTCTAGACCGTTGCAGCACTTAAGTTGTTCCGGGAGTCTTTCAGGTTTAAAATGTACTCGTCTGCACCCTATCATTACATCAGAATATTTATGAATGTCGAGCGGATTGAAAGAGACGTACATGTTGATGCTGTGTGCACTCAGAGAAAGTCAAATTTAAACTAAAACAAATTTCCTCGAAAAGTCCAGCATGTGCATGGCTTTCCCATTTCCGCCTACTGGCATCCTTCTGTACGTGAGGTGTACGAGTGACGAGTTCAGTGTAGCCATTTCATTTTCATTTATAGTTTGTAAATACCTTTTCGGTAGATGAACGCGCGGTCCTCTGTCCAGCATACACATAACGATCTTGCCGTAGGGCGTGTCGACAATCTGGAAGTGTGTTGCAACATATCTCTTGTCAATTTCTAATTCTGCGAGCCTCTTGAACTGAACAGACGAGTTGTTGAGTTTTTCAAACAGATCTTCCATGTTGTTGATCTTGCGAGCGACACTGTAGGCAGACTGACGTATTAAGTTGCTGGACTGTTTTATACTCTCTCCGGTTTTAAAAATATTTTTTCCTGTTATATGACCTCATTACATGTTTACTGTTCCGTCGTCTCCGCATTCCAGAGTCCATTTTTGTAACAAGAGAGCATTCAAGCAAAAACAATTCATAAATCATACCCAGTACATAATTACTGCATACATGATTAATAACCATGTACTTAGATTTTAATTTCTTTAAGGACAGACATCCATTTATTGTTAGTATGTCATATTTTTACGTCATCATCACAATGTATTGACAGACAGCTTTGTTGTTCGGGCCCGGCTACAAACACTACTTTATCAATCTCTACGCTTGTAAGTTTGGCAATCAAGTTTATAATTTTTTTGGTATTCTAAATCTCCATCTAGCCATTCCAGACCATGATAGTATTTTGTAAGCCAATTATTTGTAATTTGACTTTTTCTGTCCAGTAAATGCCACGAAAATGGTGGTTGGAATCTGCAAAGTTACGACCGTACCGTCCATATAAGCTATAGTGAACTCTTAAATTATATATCCTATCTGACTCTGAAACCCCTGCGTATTGACATGCATTGCAACGGTCAGGCAACGACTGACTAATTTCTTGCTTACGTCAATACTTTAACGACTTTGTCACGTACACTATACATTGCCAAACGGTCGTGAATTATCATAGCAGAAAAGTTTGTATTAACAGGCAAATTTTCGCCCGTTGTGAACTCTATTCGCAGATCAATAACGCCTGATCTTATCTGATCATCTTCTCTTAGATGGAATTTGTCCCTAATAACTTCTCTGAAATTCTGCAAACATCTGATATTTGAACTTGTATGAACCAAAAGCAAAATATACATTTCGATCTCCATATGGGAAGCAGTCAGAGCTTAAAAATATTTTAACATTTTTAATTTTTACATGGTCAAATTTCGAACGGTCGGCCTTAATAGCATTTTGCTTGCCTGTTTGAAAAGTAAGAACAATGTACCGTGGCTTTTCACTGACAAAACTGCTTTTGACATTCCAATTAACATGCTGGGACTGTGGTACATTAGGATACATTTCTAGACCCCACGTTCGAAAAGCTATATCAACATTTTTACCTTTTTCGACATATTTCAAAAACTTTACACATTCGGATATTTTAACTTGAATGTGTGGCAGCAACCATTCTACGCTGTGTAAAGACAATTGCACAACTTCATCAGTTTCAGACGTATCAATAAGAGCATTTGTTTGAGTGTTGGCTAGTAAAATTACAAGCTCTTGCTTAGAATTGATTATAATGTGTCTATAGTCTTCAGCGAAACCGAGAAGCATGGACAATGGTACACAAATTTCAAATCCGCCATTTTCATTAAGCGGTAATTTATAATCTGTCTCAATACTCTAGCTGGCCATCTTTGCTATGGGCAATTGGTTACGTGTCAGACAGGTAATTCTTAATTGTTGTAGTGAGCCCTACATCTCTTGAGGCGTCTAATTCCACACCGTTTAATTCATACGAAATTCTTTTTGTTAAGTGAAGTATGCCATTTCTAATTATTTTCGTAGTTACCGGCTGCCCTCCATTAGCCTTCGTTATAGTACCGCGAAATCTCAGGTATGAATTACATGGTGCAGAATAAATATCAGAATTTTATACAGGAAATATCTCAGCTGTGAATAAATACTGTCCTGGAAGGTAAGGAATATATTATGATATTCAGTCTTCGTTATAGTATCTTCATAACTGACAGGCTGAACCACGTTAAGAATATCAGCATCCATTTTTTCTTACGATAAAACCTAAGCGTTTCAAAAGCGCATGTTTTCCCGTGTTAACGCAGTGACTGCACGTATTGAACTGAGACACTGCTTATTACAACTACGCTTTTTTATATTCTTTTTAGAATTCAGACCCATGTATTTTCAAATGCGTAACTTCTTCCCCTCAAAAGTTAATAAGCCTATTTTCTTGGTCAACGATACGTACTAAAATCTTGTGTACCTTCTCCACGGCAATCGAAGTATTAATAGGTGTTTTAGGGACTTCTACTATTTTATATCCTGGAGGTACTAACGGAGAGAATTCGTGTAAAGTTTGGCTTGGTTTTCCATTTAAATACGTGTCAGTTATTATATCATACATAATTCTAATTACATTTACCGGCAATATAGACATGGGAAGCGTAGGTACATGCAGTTTGCCAGCTTCAAAATTTTTATTTTCAAATCCTAGCAGTGAAGCCAGAGTGTCCTCTTACGAAAATCTACGGGAGCATCGCAAAACATTTCACATTTCAACGTGTTTGGATTCCCGCGCAATATTATTTTGAAGTAAGGTTGTAGGGCGCGACTCAAATACGTAGAAATGTCATCAATCTCAGACGAGCCCTGTGCAATAGTATTTCGATCGGGCACGTCGTGGCTGACGTCATATAGCGGAACGCCACAAACCTATGGTCTATATTAGGAATAGAATGGTACGGTGGAAGTCGACCAAGCTTACGCTCCAAACGCGTCCAAATTAATTGTCAGAAAATGTACGGAGCGTAACTCGGAGCTATTGCCATCAATACCAAAGTTATAGACATATTTAATGCAAAAAAAGTTCCTAAGATTATGCTTTTATATCGGGCATCGAAAGAAATCTCAGAAACAAGTGACCGCAGTTGTATTCGCTAGGTCGTTGTTCTACCAAGTAATTGTAAGGTAATTCCGCACCTCGCATGTATTGCTTCAGTTTTGGGAATAGTCTTAGATTTCCAAAACTGTCATAGAATTGAACGTCGTTTCCCTTCACGTAAGCTACCCAATGTGTACCTCCACACCTGCTAGTGTCCAAATTTACAACTGCACGCTCATTGCGCCATGGACGTTTTGGCAATTTATTCCACATGAAAACGCATCTATAGTTTTTAATTTTCAACTTGCGTGCAAATTTACCTAAATCCAAATTTATAAGTGGTCGCTTAGGTAGAGTACTTAAGACCTGTTCTTTCATCGGTGCCTTCGTGTTTTTTTTCTCGCTGACCGCCCCCTAGCTTGCATGATCGTAAATAAAGCCCTTTGCCATTCTTTTACTTATGAGCCAACGAAACTGTTTCCATAGTCTTATTGTGACGCATTGCTTCCATTAAGTTGTTGCCCCTCGCTTTTAGCAGAGTTCACAACTCTGGCTAGGCCACTTGCTCCTCCAATTAACCACCAAGTGCCCCTAATGCAGGCAATATGAACGGTAAAAACCCTCCTCATTGTACACTTCTCTCGCCGCGTTTGTGTCGCACGGCCTTGTGCTTCGGAATGCCAAAATTTATGCCCAAACCTTGCTTAACTTTTTGATTCATAATTTTGGACACGCCCCACGCTGCAAGACATTCTCTAAACTTTGAAAATGTTTACCTGTATTCAAAGTCCGTACTTCAGCCAAAATACCAGCACCTCGGTCAAATTTTACGTGCGGTAAATGGAATTGGCTATCACACATTCAACGAAAATGAAAATGTAGTTCCGCCTGAACAGGTAGGACCGAATTCTATTTTTATATTTGACGATATTGCCTGCGAAAAACAAATGATAATACATAAGTATTTTTCTATGGGATGTCATGTAATGGCTGATCTGTTTTATTTGTGTCAAACTTATTCGCGAATTCCAAAGCATTTACTTCGCGACAATTTAAATTTAATTATATTGTTTCGTATGGATGATATGAATTTGCGACATGCCTATTCCAACCATGTTAATATTGACATGACATTTGAAGATTTAAGGACATGTGCAGTCTCTGTTGGCATGAGCCGCACGGATTTATAGTGATAGTGAAAGAATTTTCAGTATAAAAAGGACTGTATCGTCGTGGATTTTATCAGTTTATAAGTATACAGCAATTAGCTTTGTCATTTCCAAATTTGGTCACAACGGGTTGAAACGACGAGGTGAACACTGCATTGAACACACCGATGACAGGCTTTACAGTATTGCTGGCAAGCGTTTGAAACATTTAGGCGAGCCGAAACAAGATGGCGATGCTGCTAATAAGGCTTATGTCCAGACGGTGAATTTAGATACGTTAAAAGTTTTAACGGACATGTTACATCGCATGTCGGTTTCCCTCGACGCTCAATCATCAAAGCTAGATCGCATGTTAGTTTCCTTCGAAACTCAAAATTCAAAACTAAATGCAAATGCAAATAACTTAAAAAGTCTAGCTGGCAAACTAGATCACGCGTCAGTTGCTCTGACTAGCAAGCTGAATGCGATGCCTGTTACCACAGTAAATGTAGTGGACAAAAAACTTGAAACTATGGAAAAACGTCTATTGGGAAAAATTCAGGAATCGCTTAAATCTCTATTGCCTCAGCCTTACGTGCGAAAACCTACGCCTGCTCCCTCGGCTAAGAAAAACATATAAAAACACGGCTTTATTTGAATAGTGCGTACTTGTTGTTCATCTAGGAAACATGAATAACAATTTCTCTGTTACGAAATTCGGGCACGGAGGTCAGTGTAACATTTGCTGAGATTGAGAAAATTTTAGATTTGAAGTTAGTTCAAATTTAAAAAAGAATTACGGCTAGAATTGTAGCCGGCCTTTCTGAAACTTCTTACAATGACAAAGCATGGCGACATTGCAGCCACATCCAGGAGGCTCTGGACATTCACTGCAAACAGATTCGCGATAAAATAGACGAATTATGTAATGGCGACATGACTTAAAAAAGTTACCGCACAAAGTGCGATTGATACAACCGAGATTTCATTTAAACCTATTGCTAAGAAACCTGCACTGGAGGATCGTATATAAACTGACCATATCAAACTTTAAGACAGAACAATGTCAGCTATCACCGAGGACTTACAAAACGTAATACAAATTGTTCGTAATAAATACTTGCTGGCAAAACGATTAAGAATGGACAGGGACAGCGTATTGGAGGATACATTTCGACCTATACTAAACAAAATTGACAGTCTGAAACATCCTGTAGATCAGCCCGGCGTTAAAGAAGAAAAAAGCTCTGAACCCACAGCCCGCAGGAAGCGGAAACAAAACGAAGAAGATTTACCTCTGACCGAATGGAAGTGTCTCAAAGAGTCGGCAGCAGCAAACAAGAAAAACGCAGAGTACTATTTGAAAACATACAAGCCAGCATTTGCCAGCCGAGTTTATGGTTTATATAAAAAAAATAATAAATATTACTTAGGAAAATCACAAATATATTTCCTGTCAAACGATAAACTACAGATTGTTAGTAATGTTCTCCAGCCTGCTTCTGGCCTGTTTAAATTATTATTCAAGGCATAACCAAAGCATTATACTCAGACGGCGCTTCAGTAATATAAGTGATTATTAAAACTTACAAGTGCGCCTTTGAAAAATAATGATCCAGATTGTGGTGTCTGTAAAGACTCGTCGCATCCCAAATTTGGTATTATAACAGATTTGTTTCCCGACATTGCTACAGCAGAGGGGTCTGGCTTTTAAAATAATAAAATTGAAAATAACGAACGGCTTGAATATGTCTTCTATGACGACATTAACGAAATAGTCGACCGACTTAAAACTTCTTTTGGCATCTAAGCGAGCAGGTAATAATTCCCATAAAAACTAAGTAACGAATATATTAGAAGAGTTAAAAGAGAGGGGCATAATGTCACGTGCAGGGATTGCAAAAGAACTACACAAGCCCATTCACCGTATTTACCCGAGACGCAAAGTAAGTATTTTCAGATTATATGACTTATTAGAAATCGACCTCGTTGAAATGCAACAACATGCACATTTTAATAAGGGCTTTAGATACATGTTAACATGCATTAATTGCTATTCCAAATTCGCATGGGCTGAGTCCCTCAAATCGAAAACTGCAAAATGCGTTGTCAATGCCATGAAAAAATTTTGCAGGACAAACGAGCTCAAGTACGTAATGTGCACAGTGATGCTCGTCTGGAATTCTGGAACTCTAGCTTTAAAGCTCTAATGGCAAAATATAAGATAAACCACTACAATACTTTCTCAGGGATTAAAGCAAGTATAGTCGAAAGGTTCAATCGTACTCTGAAAAATCGTATGTATGAACATTTCTCGGCAAATGGTAATTATAAATGGGTTGAAATATTACCGAAAATAGTTCGACTTTACAACAGTACTGTACACTAGACGACGAGCCATGCTCCGATTGATGTCAAGGACGATTCCTTATAGAAAACTGTGTACAATTATAAAAAGGAAATTGACCCAACTAAAATGAAAGTACACATTGGCGATATTGTACGTATATCAAGTAAGAAAAATTGTATTTACTCGTGGCTACAAGCCACAGTGGTCTAACGAGCTGTTCACCATTTATAAAATATGTCATTATAAACCAAGATCGTATTATCTGCAAGATATGATGAGAACAAAAATTAAAGGCATGTTCTACGCCCCGGATATAATGGTTACGAAATTCCCACAAGAATATCTTGTAGAGAAAATATTGCAACGCAAAAATGACAATTATCTCATCCGTTGGTTAGAATATACTTCCAAATTTGATAGTTGATTTTGGTACCAAACGATTATAAAAAAACTGACTGCTACATGTATTTTAAAATACATTATATATTTATCAAGGAAATATGTTAACTATCGTATTGTCGCGACGGTAAAATTTTTCTTTTTTTTCTTTTTTTACTTTTACTACGATTTACTGAATGAACTCTTTCAATGTTAGTTAAATGGAAAATTTTATTTTAGTCTTGCGTGAGACTCTGTTTTTTTAATGGTTGTATTGAAATCGCGTTTGGGGATTTCATTATGTTTTGAGTGTCAGTTAAGTGTAGGACGGAAGGAAATAGTTATGTGACTGTGTAATCATCAACAAGGTTGGTACATTAGCTCCTTCCCATGACATATCAGCCAAACAATTGAACTTAGAATGTAATCATAACTTTTTTTCTTTATGTAGTTTTTGTCGTATGAGTATAGGTTTGTAACATCTATGCAAAGATGATGATGCTGTTTGTTTTGTTTCCAGTGTTCCTGTCCCAGTGAGGGTTGGAGTGGCTCGCAGTGTGGTGGCTGGATGAGACATGATGTTCTGGAGGTACACCTTGGAAAAAGCCTGTTAGCTACACCTTACCTTTCAAGTAGCAGTGGTATCTCCTGGACTTCATGGAACATTTAGCACGCCAGCACAAGAAGTCAAGTGGCCCTCGCTGAGACCCGTATCCGTTATTATGACTATTTCAAGTATGTACCTGAACAGTAAGCGACCATATTTGGCGCAAATATTGTATCAAATGTTACACATTGGTGTTCTTGATGAGGTTGGACCACTACGACTTATAAGTTAACATTAACCATGTCGTGCTATCTTTGCGAACCCCAATGACTGTAACCAATGGACACTGTCCTTTTCATTTTCTTTGTAAGAGCACTTAGCTCATTTGTGGGGTCCACAAATTTCGTACGGGTGGGATAATGTCGCGATGGTAAAATTGTGCTTTTTTTTTTTTTGTTGAGGTAGAGACCTCGTAATAATACTTTCGTCCCGTTTGAGTTAAAAGTTTGTGTTCGATAAGTTTATCCGTGTTTGGTTTAATTTTTCTTGTTATGATAATTGTGTGGTTTAGAGCCTAGATTTTCCTTGATATTTGTTTTGAAGTCAGTTTCACATCATGTTAGCACCGCGAAGTAAGGTACAACATGTTACGTTACGAGACATTATTAGTGATGAGCTTGCAGTTGGACAAGGCCAAGCAAGGCAGCGTAAACATTGACGAAGGTGGGAACGAGAGTAGTGCTTGATGTGTTGATAGATCTTTGTTGATTACAACATTTACTGTAGCACGAGGATACACTGCATTTTGTAATCAACAGGTGACAAAAACGCTATCGTGCGCTACTTCCTCCACTTTCAGTAGTTTACGTTCCGGTTGAAACAAAGTCTTTTCCAGCTGACGTTTAGTTTTTTTTCACACCAGTAAAGTTTGACCTTCGGGGAGTTTGTAATGCGGACACGACCAGAGGAGAAGAGGGTAGAGGGGTGTGTGCTCGGCGATAGTCATTTGTTTGAACAACAAGGAGTGTCGGACGATAGCTGACGATCGGAAGTGGGGCAGTGTGGCCATGATGGCGCGGCGCAGGTGGCGAAAAAAACGACGCCAGTAACAACACTGTAAAGTAAACTTTTCAGAAAGTGTTTGCCGTGCTTTAGAAAAGATTTTAAAAGTTTTCAAAACGTTTTTGTATCGGGGAATGTAGACCACTCGCCTGACTGCGTGGTTTTAAATAGTCGGGGAGACTAGCGCGGGAGAGGAGTATGTTAGTCGACGTCCTGGAATGATGAGTTAGGCTCGGAAGCTACGAGGTAAGCATGACTTAGCCATCTAAAGTAATGATAAGCTCCTAGAGTGATACTTAGTTTTTTTCTAACATGTAACGTCTTAGTTTTTATTTTCTCAGTAGTGTGGAAGAACCCCTTGTAACTTCTGCTTCAATGTTAGGTTAGGTACCGAGGATATTACCGTTTTTATGTCGTTGAATACCACAGTTAAGGTTTAAAGAATTGTAACGTTTAGCATATATATAATTTTTGTTAACTTTTCCGATGTACCTTAACTAATAAGTCTTGGTGGTCCCGAGGTTGTTTCTTAAAGCCGCGTATGTAATTAGGTTATAGTTAGATGTAGTTCCATATGGAACACGACCAACACAGCTATACATAGCTGTCAGATGTACTGGTTCAGTAGTATCGTTGAATAATGTGAAGTAGAAAAACAAAGGAGCAGAATATTAAAGGTTATACTTGTTTCTTGAGGATGAAATGTTTAACTCGAAAAGGTTCTAGAAAATAAATAAGTTATGGTCACGAATCAAGTAGTTTATTCATTTATCAGTAATTTATTGAGATAAATAGGTACATGCATTTATAAATGCCTCTTGCATGCCTTGTGCTATTGCTCTTACCTTGAGTTACCAAACCCCCAGTAATTATTCGTGATTTATGTATTTTTGTTTAGGTTAGATTACCTACTTTTTCTGGTTTCCTGATGCACCCTCTTTTATGTTCTAAAGTTGAAGTAGGTGGAAGTGTAGTTCTTGACCAAGGTGAGAACAGAGCATTAGTATTTCCTGAGGCCTACACCTAGCTTATTAGATTACCTCACCTAGTGACTTTTCCTCACCTATGGGTTTCCATCTATTTTCTTCTTCTAGACTTTCATTAGTTGTTTAAGAACGATCCTCGGTCGGTGGTAAGGTTGTGAGACAACCCCTCAAGGCATTTAAGGGGTATCTCAAAATCGTGCCGACAGTATTTAAAGGACTGTATGAAAAAATTGATTTGTAAAAGCAATAAAAACTTTTTTAAGAACGTTATGTACAACATAATGTGTTTTTACTTGAAACTACCTGCCTACTGAAATTATTTTCAAAGTGTGAATGTATTTAAAATGTTATGTGTACAATAAAGTTTTTTATAATTTATAAACCTATCTTTTTTGATATTTCAAAGTGTGTTGGCTAGCTAATGTAAACCATTTCCGGATAGACTGTCCCTGTAGCTAGAGGAAGGGACCGCATGTCTATTACTATACCCTAGAACAATGCGAGGGTGGAACTTGTTGGCAACAGACGCACGAGTAACTGACCGCGCTAGGAATGCAGTGGTTCCGGGAACTCTCCCTCCCTCCCCTTCCCCTGTTGACGTCACAGCGATGATCGCCGAAGGTAAGCCGCACCTCCCCAGTCGCCAGGCACTCCGACGCGGGACCCTCCCTCCCGTTTGCAGAGGGTATCCATTCAAGTTTACATAAGGGAGTCTCTGTGCATAATATATTCATTTGTGTTCACTTGTGCTCTACGTGCTCAACATGCCGTTGCCTTCACCCATCCATATTAGCGAGACGGAATTAGGGGCCGTCGACCGTCTGGTGGACAAGCTCCGGCTGGTCGAACTCCATCAGCTGTCGCTCGTCCGATAGGAGAGCGTCGTCACGTCGCCACCAGGAGGTGTCTTTCATTGACAGGACCTCGTCCAGCTATGACTTCGGCTCCTGTGGGGATCGGGGGCCCCTTACCTTTGATCTGTTTCGACATCGTTCGTCTGGGGGATCCCTGTCCCCCATGGAAGAAGCCCACGTCCAGGAGGACGACAACTCTGACTGGGCGCGGGCCTTCACCGAAAAATTGGACGAGGTGTTGCGTCCTGATGCTGACGGCCGCAAGAGGATATGTCCGGGCTCCGACGCCCCGCCTGCCGCCTCCGACGCCCTGCCTCCCTCCTCCGACACCCTGCCTGCCGCCTCCGACGCCGCCTCGCCACATATCGCTAGCAGCATGACGCCGGCTGCTAGCTGGTCGTCGCTAGCCTCATCATCTGCCGTCTCGCCCGCCCCCGGCGCCCACGGAGTCGATCGTTTCCTGCAGCAGCATCCCTCGACATCAGGTATGCATCCTATGTGCTCTTTGCAGGCATCATCGGTTATAGAGGTTACATATCCGCATTAGTCTGCTGATCGCCATGTCCAAGAACACTGGCACGACAACCAGCAGGAAGAGTTGGAATGTAATGTCTGTAACCCAGATTACCTGCGAAATAGTCGTAGCTCGTCTGCTACACCACCTTGCGGGCAGGGTCCTGTACCAATTGAAGTGCATGACTCTGACTCGCAACGTAGTGTACGTAGCCAGGATGAAGTTTCGTCATTCCAACTGGTTATAACTCGTTAGGATGAAGTTCTCGCTGATCAATTTCTGTCGAATGCATCTGTCACTGCTCAGATCAATAATATTGTTAACCGATCTCATACGGTACAGGGGGTTGCGATCCAAATCCATTTCGATAATAACATTCAAGAACAGTGTGAAATCAATGCGGTTATCAAAAATGATTTGGTTTGGTTGCTTGACGCACATGAAAATATAGTTAACGATAATTAGACCATGCGGGGGAAATCTTCCAGATTAGTCAAAGCCATTTTCAAATAAGGAACTTCATCGCTGAATCCCTGACGTTCCTAATGAATAATTCTGCTGCAGGAAACGATGCTGAAGATGAATGATTTCCCCCATATTTATTAATTTAAATTATCGTTACATTTCTTACACACTTTTAAAATTCGTATAAAGTGAAATAGTGTGACAAGAAATAGTGTGACAAGAAATAGTGTGACAAGAAATACTGATCACATCGTACTTTTAAAATTTTTGTGTCTACACAATGCTAAAATATTTTCGTAACTTGCTCCGGTGAAATGAGTGTAAAATATTTATATGATAAAATGTACTTATTCGTGAAATGAATTTGTGTGGACCCTAAAGACTGATGGAAAAAATTGCAGTGATAATTTGTTACAAGTAATATTATTTTGATATAATGTTATGACTGATGGGAAAAAGTACAGTGATAATTAGTCATAAGTATTATTATTATTGATCAATAAATATAATGTTCGTGAAAACTTATATACATTTTATTTCAAAGTAAATGTTCGAATCTAAATATTTGATGCACCTAACTGCCTTTCAAAAGTAATTAAACAGCGAGTGTGTGAAAATAAACATGCCTTTCACATAGGCCAGTCGTACATGGCTACACTTAAACAAAAATACTTGTACATGCAAATCACTGAAACAAAAATGTATGTGTGTTCCTGACTGCTAGCTGAGAGAAGACATCGAAAAAATAAAACACTTAAAACAAAAAATACTTGTACATGCAAAACATTTTAACACTGAAACAAAAATGTATGTGTTCCTGACTGCTAGCAGAAAGAAGAGAGACGCCGAAAAAAAACTCATAACTTTAAATACTTAGCATAGAGTATGACTATATTGTTTTTAAAAATCAGCAAGTTTAATTTCAAAAACATCTCTTCCACATTTAAGCATGACCATAACACGACAGCATCTGTGGTCATGCGATCAGAGCGCTTGGTCGACGTACAGATGTGGTGGGGGGGGGGGGGCGGAGGTTCAAAACTTACCCTCGGCAAAGGATTTTTTACTCTACTCCGCTCCAATTAAAATCATAAGGTCCAATTCCCCACATACACACACTTGAAACTTTGTCCTTACATACACTCTAGCAGAAAACTCAGAGCGACTGCAGCGCCCTCAAGTAGCAACGAGACGAAACAAGATGGCGACTGCAGCGACACCTAACAACAAACAGCAGAAACAAGACGACGGAACTAGCAGACGACGGACCACGTGACCAAGCAGACGACGAACCACGTGGTCAGATGTCACGTGGTCAGACGTCACGTGGTCAGACGTCACGATGACGACACCTAGCGACAAAGAGGAGAAACAAGATGGTAGCACTAGCAGACGACGGACCAGACATCACAATGACGTAACCAACAAATTGAGATGGCATGATACAAAATTGAGATGATGTAATCCAATAAAATCCAAATTCGGATAACACCAAATTTGAAAAATCCAAATTTCGAAAAACCAAAAACAATATGGCGGACACGACATGATGTAATCCAAGATGGCGGACTTGACATGACATAATCAAAGATGGCAGACTTGACGTGACATAATCAAAAATGGCGGACATGATGTCATGTGGTGGCGGCCATGTTGATTGCATCATCCACACCACGGCACCACATCCTGAATCCTGTGTACCACAACCCACTTTTTTCCTCTACTATTTCGCTGTTGAACAGTAGGTACCCAATGTCACATAAAAGTTTGAAAAATTATGCACTCAAAGATGGTAGGATATCACAAAGTACTTTGGGCAAATTCAGTTGCAAATGCATTTACTTAAAAAATTAAAAGGTTAATTTTGCATAGCTAGTCCTGACTTTAAAGAAAGTAATGGTGTTACATATATTTGGGTAAATTATGATTCACATTTCATACAAGAGGTCATTGATTTGGCTATGGAATTTTGTAAAAACATCTTTCCCAGATTGTTTGATATGTTTTAACTATTTCTAACATTTTGAAAACCATGAATAGTGAACTTTTATTTGGTACATTACAACAAATTTAAATTAAATGCTTCTCAACATAAAAGTATTGCAATATGTTTGATTCACAAATCTGACCTACCACTATATTTATACAGTATTGCATAGACAAATTTTTAAACCCAAACTTTTTACTGCACATTCCAATCAACATTAAGTTACATAAAAATGATTTACAAATATGCGAGACTATGTTAAGATATTAAAATAACAGTCTTATGCATGAAATACTGTAGTTTGTACACGACAAAATTATTCTTGCTCTAGGCAGTGCAAGTGTGTCTGTTTTACGAGTCGCCAGGTTACATTTTTTTAACCCTATATCCTATTTTTTTTTGTTTTTGATTGTTTATTTTGAGCTGTGTGAATACAGCTGTGATTTGAATCAACTAATTAAGTACATAAACCCATACCCATATGATTTAAAGGTTTTTCTTTATAGCACAATTACATTATTATTTTTTTATTCGTAAAATCAACATAAAATGGATTGGTAGTTGTTATACAGCACAGTAACATATATACAATAGGACTTTGTCCATTAAATGTTTGTGTTGAGTCCAAATTAATAGGTAGTCTAATTGTTTTTCACACCTATACCCAATATCACATACAATAATTCTTTTCTTATTTAATCAGCTGGCCTTGTACGTTAACAAGTCCACAGGCAATAACAATAATCATCTAAGTGACTAACTAGGTTATAGTTGATACAAGCATGGGGCCTAAGAATTTTGAATTCACTTGCCATCTGTCTTGTCAGCTGGACGCCTGATTTTGAACTCTTTTTACCAGACACAACACTTGGTGGTCGAATGAGAGCACAACCTTTGGATACTAAAAACAGTTCAATGTGTTTGAAACCCTTATCAGCCATAACTACTGACCCAGAAGAAAGTTTGTTAACAAAGTTACAATCTTAAAAAATAGAGGTGTCAGTTGTGCGACTGCCATATCCCTCAGAAACAAAATTGACTGTGCCATCTGGTGTTGATGAAAGTAGTAATTTTGCAGTGTTGCATTTTTTATATTCTGACCATCTAAGAGCTTGCTTGAGTTGATTACTAGGATTTTCAATTTCTACTTCCATACAATCAAGTATGCACTGAACATGCGAATCCCTAACCCTAAACTGAATTGGCAACAGTTTCTTGACTGTCATGAGTGTGCTTCTGTAACAGATCAACAACATAAGAACAATTTTGTGGCAGGCCTAAGTATATTTTCATATTATGGTTAATTTTATTTACAAAGACTTCATAAGTTAGTTTCAGGAACTCGTCTTTACAAATGTCATCATTAGCACTAACAACGCTACAAGAATCTGAATCTGTTTCACAGCACTTTCAACAGTGCAGAAACTACAATCAGACTGTGGTGTACAGTAGCAGGTATTACTTTTACTGGCGAGGTAGAAGTATTGCAGACTTGTTGTTTTAGTGGTGAACATACAAATGTTTTACGTTTGGCTTCAAGGAACACTGTACTCCTTTACTCCTAAAATTAAATGACCTAGACAAGGAAACTTGTTCTGACACATTGTTATTTGTTCCTCCAAGTATTTCACACTCAGATGTGTTAATAACACACACTGTGGAGTGTTCTGTGGATGGTAAGTTTTTTTGTAACTTCATTTCATGTGATACAGCTTCTTGAATTGTTTGCATTTTGTACGTTTGACAGCTGCAGCTCTAGGGGTTCCAGGTATGTACTTTTTTTTATCTGTTTGACATTCAAAAATGTGTGGAATAACATTTGATGTCATAATTATACTGCAGTTTATTAGCTTGAGCTGCATATATTTTTCCATGACATTCTTCAGCTGGAATAAAATTCTGATACTAGGAAGAAATTCACACAGTGGGTGTTCATTGCATTGAACATAGCAGTGTTTACTGTTGTGAAGGTAAATAAAATGTATATACGGTTACTTTCAAATACAGCACATTTAATGTCAAAATAAGTTGGTATAATAATAGTTTCTTGTAAAATATATTGTAGAAAACCTTTTTTTAAATTTTGTTATAGTTGCTGTGACAAACTTTCTAAGCTTGTGTATGTTTATTTCAAAGATAAAATGGTTAGCCTGTACATTAACTAAGTTTCAAACTCGTTCACTAAGGTAATGCTCACATATTTCCTTCGATGAATGCACAGATAAAAATATTAACAACTGAAAAATAAAGCACCAACCATGAATTTCAAGCAACTACAGTTACTTATGCACAATGTAATGCAGAGAATTTTGTACATATTTATTTTGCTTATAAGTGTTGTTAATTTTTTCATAACCAGGGTACAGTAACAAGTCTTTCAGATGTACTAGAATGTGTTAATACATGTATGAATTATCAGCTAAAAGAATTTGTGTAAATATGAAGAGTTATTGTTAGAGAAGATGGTATATCGCGAAAATGTTTTGTACCAACATAGCCTTGAAAACACTGACACAACGTAGCTGTCTACAGACCAATAACATGCATAAAATATTATAATAGCGGTATTCTTATTGGCTAGGTCAAATAGGGCAGTAGCTCCACGTACAAGGAAAAGCCAGTAATCTTTTGATAAGCTGAACGAACATTGAAGCCTAGCAAATAGTCTAGTTTTCCCGCGATATACCATCATCTCTAGTTATTGTTTTAATTTTACTGTGGTATTTTGGTGAATGTCTCGTGTATGAAATTCCTTAGTATTTTTGCAAACTCAGAAGAAACCATGATATTGAACTGAAATTGTATTTTCATTGACCTGTAGCCAACAAAACATAATTCAATTAGGTGTACGCCTATACTTTGACTTAGGCATAGGCCTACAATGAGAATACAGCGAAAATATGATAGCTAAGCATTCTATTCGAACGTTATAGAATTTGTGAAATAGATCAAACCAAATGTATGTAATTTTCCCTCTGTTGGGCTTGGGCCTATTTATAATGTGTCATCACAAGTTTTTTACAATGTGTAGCTATATTTAAATTGGTGTATACTTTATATTCTTTACAGTAAAATTATTTGATAGTATTTTCTTTATACTCGCTTCCACACAACGTTTACGTAGCTAGATACATTTCCGTGTTTGTGTACAAAAAATAACAGCACCTTAATGCAGGTTAGGTAGAATGTAAACATAAGTACAGTGGTACAACTAGCAACAACTTTCACACACAAACCCAGTACAACTTAAATATAATTATGTAAACTAGCCTTCGCAAACGAACAAAACTAATTTTGGCGAAACATTTGTTATGTATCGTCTAACTGCGGCAAACCACTTCTTCCTCTTCTTTTCATCCTTAGGAACTGATGACTACTTTTGCGGGATTTCTTCTACACGTACTTATACATTCCTGGACTATACACCATTTCGATGTTTTCGGTTTGGTAGACTCAATAATTTCGCTTTCCATTACTTCGCAAATGGTGCAGAGCGACACAGCTAAGGTAAACAGATGTGGCGGCCGAGGCAGTATCTAACCAGTTACGCCACCGAGTAACTGGGCCCGAAAGGTGCATTTTGGCGGGTATTTCAAACATAAAAATTTATTTTGCTCATAACTTGCACAAAATTACTTCTTAAATCGTAATACATTGTAAATATGTTTTTAACATGCTGATTATTGAAAAACTACTATTAACAAAACATGTGAGTGTTGCCTATTGGCGAGGATGTCCGGCGTCGTATAATGCGTAGTGTTATTTTTTTATTTTAAATTAAGATTTATTTTACCATAGTTCCTCTTAACTTCCTAGTTATGACAATTGATTGGCGGTAGAAAGTTCAAGTTTCTTATTGTAGGTTTTGCAGCGTCCGTATCCATTTTTAACATGTTTCGTAAGGAAATAAACTTAAAAATTATTAATGTTTTCCAAGCAAATAAAATTAAAAATTTAATCGATCATCAAGGTAACAGTTTTCCCAAAGTTCGTAAATTGTAGGTAGGGCAATGTTTGCGAGCTCCTAAAATTGAAACAGATTGAAAATTATTTTATGATTTATAACGAAAATAATATTGCATTTCAGATATTCTTCGGATATGCTGGACGTTGTTATTACCAGCTGCATTGAATAAGTATTGTATGTTTAGGCAGTTGTATGTACCTAAGTTATCAAGTACTGTGATATTTATGTAATTATCGGGTTTCGATACATGCGAACATTCTCTGTTGTATTTAATATTTATTGCATATCTAGTCATGCTTCGGCAGTCTTGTGTACCTGAGTAAATTATTTAAATGTTGATTGTATAGTATTCATATATTATTCAGAAAGAACAAAAATAAATAAAAAGACTATATAATTATCATATGTTTAAATTATTATTTTATATACAATATCAAATATACTAGAAGATTTAAGACACAAAAATAATGTGATTTTTAGTTGTTGATTGGTTGACACTACCTAGTCAGGTTATGGAAAACTAAAGAAAGAACCAGGGAAGCGGTGATAAAGTGCAGTATTTCTGCTGTTGCTTTTCTGTGATCATGATTTGGCCACAGGAAGGTCTCTGTAGTTTCAACCGTTACACAAGGCCAAATTGTTTTCCAGCTCCCACTGCTGCCATGTCTAAAGCATGGAACAGTTTGTCATTTGAGTGAAGAAATATAAAAAATTTCAGTATTTTTAGGAGAAAATAAATATGTACTATCTCTGTCAACCCACTGGATGAGCTGATGATGAAGCTACATTTTCGAGAAGTTGTGTTTATACATTGTGTCCCAGAACAAATGGATGCTGTCTTTGCATCTGAGAGAAAATAAAAATCTGAGAGGAAATGTCCACTACCACTATTTGATCAGACGCACCAATAAGAAATTATGAATTAAAGTAAGAAGCCAATCCGGTGTCCGCTACAGCGGCAAGACAACGTGGATGGGGAGTGATTAGTGACTGCGAGAATGAGGCGCGAGAGGTACAGCGATACACATGCTAATGTAGGCGTGTGCGAATAAGTGCCAGTGGTAGTGTGTGCGTGTGCAAATTTGTGCGAGCACACATGTGTGTGCGTAAATGTGTGCATGTTCACATGTATGTGTATGCGAATGTGTACGTGTGCTAATGTGTACATGTGCTAATGTGTAGATGTGCTATTGTGTGCGTGTGCTATTGTGTGCGTGTGCTATTGTGTGCGTGTGCTATTGTGTGCGTGTGCTATTGTGTGCGTGTGCTATTGTGTGCGTGTACTATTGTGTGTATGCTATTGTGTGCATGTGCTATTGTGTGCATGTGCTACTGCGTGTATGAGCTGATGGGTGCGTGTACAATTGTGTGCGAGTAATGCTTTTGTTTTAGTTCACTTGGGATCGATTGCAATTGTTTTTGACAAGTATCAAAGGAATGTGTTTCTTGCTGTTAGTTTGTCCTCGGATCATTGTATAGAAACATCACACGATGCCCAATTACACCGTCGCCAAGTACGTGGAAATGATTATTTTGTATGGCGAGTGCGGTCGAAATGCCAAGGAAACTTCGAGGAGATATTGCGTGATGTTCCCTAATCGGGAGCATCATCCTAGTCGTAACATTATCTTACGGGCAATTAAACGACTCCGCGACACTGGTAATGTTTTGCCTGCTAACATCGAGAGGATTGGCCATCCCCGTCAAGTCAGGTATGTACAAAATGGAGAGCTTGAACTTGGTGAGGTTCGTGAGAACTCAGGGACAAGCAGCCGCGAGCTCGAACGCGCTTTCATATTTCCCGATCTACAATGATCTGCATCACCCATGGTGAGAGGCTCCATCCCTACCACAAGAGAAAAGTACAGAAATCGGAAGCAGGTGACTTTGCTTTAAGGGTTGCTTACTCCAATTTTATTCTTCTAGTCGATAGAGACAACCCGAATTTACTCAGTGGCGTATTGTGGACCAATGAATCGTTCACACTGTTACGATTACCAAGAGCCTCGTCTGTAGGACGGGCTAGCGACGACGGCAGTGCAATTAGGTCTATAATTGCACAAGACAAGGGCCTCAGCGATTCTCCCTACCTGCACTAAGGTGTGGCAATATAATGCAAAGTATTGGGGGAATCGGGGTCTGTCTTCTTCAAGACTTCCAGCCACAACTCGCCAGGATGGTCCTGGGTCATGACCTACGACGTGCCGCCGTCCGTCGACAGCCGAGCTCATTAATCATCAGCCTTTGGTACATCATGTTACGGTTGAGGTGTAAATTGTCTGAAGGGTCACCACCATATAGTAGAGTATAAACATAACTAAACAACCGTTCCCCTCTTATATAAATAATTTAATATAACCTTGTAGTATTCTGTAACTAAACTATGTAGAGTAAAGCCACCGTAATTAGATTACTATATGTCATTTAAACGTAACCACTTTACTAGTTTCAATATACAATGCCTACCTCTGGCTACAGCCACCCAAACAATATAAATCATGTCTACTAGTTGGTGTGACCTCCTTTCCATAGTATATATCGTGGGCTTGGTAGAGAAATTCACTAAGACAATTTTCTTTTAAATTTTTAGGTTATGGTACTATTGCATACAGAAACCCTTGTTGGAACAAGTCACTAAGTCATTCTTTTGTATTACTAGAATTATTGTTTATGTAAATCTCATGAAGTCAGTAGTAGCAATTTTCCAGCAAAAAGTCTCACTAAGTCAATCAAATTGACTTAGTGAGATTTCCGTTCTGTACTCTACGTCAGATTGTTTCACTAAGTCAGGTAGCCTGACTTAATGAGTTATTACATCAATGGAATTCGCCACTGTCGCTAACATCAGCTTGTTAACAATAATAATTTACATTATAATGCAAATTTTATCATTCACTTACATACGGAATTAAAGTGTATTGTTGGTAAATTTTGGTTAGTAGAATATTTTCATTAAACAAATTGTTTTTGTTGGCAGCATTTTGTTTACTATGGAAAGTTAATTATTTTCTCAGTATTATGATCATGAAATACACAACAGTGTAAACATTCTGGAGAGTTGTGTATTAATAGTGCTTTATAAACGAATGATAGTTTAATATTATTCATTGTACCTAACCTCGGCGAATTTCGTAGCACGTTTACTATTAAGTTCATAAACTTTTGTACACAAAATGTCCAGTTACAGAAGTGCTTTGCTGGTAAAGCTGGCATTGTAAAAAAAATCCATCTCATCATAACTCGCAAGTAGAAGAATCAACTGTATGCGACAAGTTTGAAGGTATGTATGTTAATATTTTTGCATATGAAATATTTTAGCACAACGGATTAATTGAGGCAATGTTACTTTTAGACCTACTGCAAATATGTTAAGAATTTAAAACCATAATTAAGGTTATGTGATTCTTTTGCTGTAAACATTAATGAACTTCTTGGATGTTAGGAATTGCAATCAATAAAAAAATAACAAGAATGATTCAAATGATTAATTTTAGGTGAAAATGTAACTTTTCGGAGTAGTGCCTTGGAAACTCCAAAATGCCAAATGGGAGACGGGAGTCAGAACGTTAATGCAGCTTCTACTGTAGGACTATGTTTATACAAATCGTCTCGCAGTTGCAGCAGCTCTGCAGACTTTCAATTTGCTGGTTAGTTTAGTGTGAACATTATCCACACAATTAAACCTAATGTGAGAGCGTAAGTATTAATTAGGCCTTACGTAAATGTATAACGGTTGTTAATTTTTACTTTCACTTTGCAAATACTGTATACATTTTATTAGATTGTAAAATATTAGGACTTACTTGTATGGTTCGAATAAAAACACTTCTGTAAATAAACAATTATAGTTTATCTTATTGGTATTTCTTACTACAGTCAAAAAACATAACTTTTGTTGCATGCTACTTATTCTTATCTTTCCATTCTCCTTCGGACACTATTTGAAGGGAAAAAAGAAGGGGGATTTTTAAAGTAGTGCACGATTATCTTAATGCACTGCATGTCTTAGCATACAGACTTCGGTCTCAGGCACCATTCGTAGAACAGACAATTTTGGACATGTATGCACCTCGCTGTTTTATTATAACTTTAAAGTACTGTTATTAACAATAAACATGTTTACCTGAAAATAACAAGTTAGTCAGGTTTGTTATGAACTAACGTTCATAATTTGTGGAGATTAGAAAAATGGCACATATTTGGAAAACTTGTAATACTAGGAACTCAGAAATCTATGTTTACATTTGCGAACTCATTTTTTGTGAAATTTCAAAATGGTTGCATTAAAATAGATTTCCCTTACATCTCAACTACTAAATGGTATAAAATAAAAATTGTAAATGAACCTGCAGTGATTTTCAACCAATTTACAAGCGAATATGTAAATACAAAGTTCAATAGTATATTTACGCCGCTGCGAAGATTAGCTAATCATGACCTTTCAAAGATCTTCCTGTTAATAATAACTTTGACTGATTTTCAGATGTTAGATCCAGTATTATCACTGCTACTGCTTTCTCGATAATATTTAAACTAATAAAATATGAATCAATCTTTCTGTATTTTTCTTACACTTTATTTTTACTTTTGCAATAAAACTGTAGTGTAGCTACTTTAAGTTTTATACCCTTAGTCGTAGTAAAATGATCGAATTCTTTGAAGAAGGTAGTGTACGCGACTATCCCTTAAAATAAAATTTCTACGAAACTAAAACCGAGAATTTAAGAAAATCTTTCCTTTAAGACAACAATGTTGAGATTTCAAAATGGCGTCGGTGCAAATGCAAACATCAGTTTCCGCATTCCTAAAATTACAAGCTTACAAAAATGTGCCACTTTCCTTATCTCCATAAATTCTGAACTAAAAAATGTTTCTAAACAAAAGGAATCTGTCAAAGTATTTGTAGTAACAATTGCAATATTTTCACATTAATTAAAGACCTACTTAATAACTGATTGTTGATGTTGTTGCACTTTAAAGATGCTGATGAAGGAGGAAAAGAAGAAGTTGTTGCACTCACGAACAAGTTAAAAATAATAATTTAAATTTCCCCATTACATCAATTCTGAATACTGTAGAATGTGTTGGAACTGAAAGTGTTTCAGTGGAGAAAAGTTGTTTCGCCGAAAATTTCTCACTAGTTAACACCGAAAACTTGCTGACAGTTGATACTGATAATAGTGAAACTAATAATAAACTGTTGACAGAAATTGTTGGTGCTGAGAATTTATCATTGTTGGGAAATGTGTATGTTGATGATTTGCCTGTAGATATAAATAATACTGATACTTTTTTTGTGAATGGCAGAACACGATACTGATAATATATGTGTGGAAGTTGATTATGTTGAAAAGATGCCACAGGTAAATGCCAGTATTGAAAATTTTTGGTTAGTACAAAAAAAAGTGATCAGCTGTCAGTAAAAAGTGTTCATTGTGAAAATTTTTCAGCAAATACTGAACTGAATACAAATAATTAAAAAGATGTCAAAGGAAACCAACGATGTACAGTAATTTTAAAACCTAATGTGAGGTCATCAAATGAAAATAATGAAGCCTGGCAAAGCTGTGAAGAAATTGATGATCCAAACTGGTATCCAACCAACATAAACGATGACAGCAGCGACTCTTCCAGCACCACAGAAGACAGTGAACAAAATGGACAAAGCAAAAATTCTAGGGATACAAGAAAGCGTAGATTGACGAGAGTGAGAGACGAGCAAACTGTTTCCAATATATCTTAACGGGGCCGAACATTAATCATCATACTAAGACGCAACATATTTCCACGTTATTTGACAGGAATAATCATCCGATGCCATAAGCTGAACGACTAAGAAAAAAAATACGATGGAATGAAAGGAACCCTGAAAAGTGGAGTTATGCTGAAAATAGAAGGAAGAGAGACGAGTGCTTGCCTTACTTCGGCAAAAAAGGAAAAATTAAAGATGCGAAACGTCCTCAAAATGTTCAATGTCTCCTGTGCAGATTAAAATGTACATATAATTTTACTGACCATGAAAGAGATGAAATTTGCAAACTTTATTGGGGGAATGTCGTCCTACGAACGAAAAATGGATTTCCTTCTTAGAAATATAGAAGCTTCAGAACCAAAGACTCGACGACCAAGAAAAGGAGCTGACAGCAAATCAAGAAAGTGTGCTAAATCGTACTATTTTCAAAAGGGTGGATCAAGGATTAGGGTGTGCCAGTCATTCTTTATGAAAACATTGAATATTAATAATGGGCCACTCAACACCGCCTTTCATAACAAAGGTCCGCAAGGATCATTCTGTGGTAATTATGGAAGGGGGAAACAAGAACCAGCTAATAAAACTCCCAAAGAACCAATCATGGCTGTAAAGGTTCACACTGAAAGCTTTCCTAAAATTGAAGGTCACTACACAAGAAACTCTAATAAAGAGAATATTTAGATCGTAGTCTGTCAAATGTTAAAATGCATGAACTTTATGTTGCGCAATGCATAGAAAACAACATGAACCCAGTAAGTCAAGACACATACAGACGCATTTTTTCTAAGGACTACAATCTCTCATTTTTTGTTCCGAAAAAGAATCAATGTAACTTGTGAAACAACTTTAAAAATGCTACAGGAGAAGTTAACTGCTCCTAATAAAGCTTATTGTTATGATCAGAGATATTATCTTGTCTGCTATAGTGGGTAAAACAACTGTCCTCAGATGATACAGAAATATATATATTTTTTTCAGACACAAGTGGTGGGCAAAACCTCAACAAATATATATGTGCATTGATGCTCTATCTTGTGGAGAAGTCACATTTGAAAAAAAATTGAACATAAATTCAAGGAAAGTGGTCACTCCTACATAGAGGTAGGCTCGATACATAGTGCGGTAGAAAAGGCAAATAAACGTGTTACTGTGTATTGTCCTAATGACTGGCTAACCATTATTAAAATGGCTAGATAAATGAGGGGCAGAAATAAAAGCAGTAAGTTTGAAATAAAAGAACTGAAGCACAGTGACTTTCAAGATCTCAAGGATTTAGCAACTAAAACAATGAGAAATACAACTGTTGACACTGAAGGCAGGAAGGTTCTTTGGTTGAAGTTAAGTGGTTCCAGTTTTTGAAAGATCGACCAAATACAATTGGCTATATGTATGATTACTTTGGAGAGTACAGTGACATTGAAGTCAGAAAAGCATTAAGAAAGGTACAGGATTGCAGTCTCGCTGCACTCTACAAGAAACAGCTTCCAATTAGCAAAGAAAAGAAGGACCTTTTGGTCATGTGCAAGAAGAACATCATTCCTGACATTTTCCATGCATGGTACACCGATCTTCCTATTATCACCAAGACTGAGAAATCACCAGAACCAGGGTTTGCAGATTCTGAACGTGAAAGTGAATGAGTGTAAGCGTTTCATGTATGTGTTAATGTAAAAGAAATGTTTTTACCATACGTTGCTTATACAAACATGCAGTATATATACAACAGATTTCAAACCGTGTCAAGTGCATTAAAAAGTTGGAATTATTCATGATGTAAAAAAATTAAATCTCATTAACAGAAATTTTAATTTCTTAAAATAACTTTCCATTAACAAGTACAATTAGAACATCCTTAATAGTGTGATAGAATAACCAAGTTGTAGATTATGGGAGTGAGCTGATTTACATTTGATGTAACATTTTTACCAAACTTGTAGCACAATAATATTTTGTTGCAAATTATTTGTGCAAGCAATTAGGATACAATTTTAAGTGCAAAAGTATAAAATTGACACATCAAGTGACGAATTAAAAACTCATTAATACAAAATAGTGAAATAATTATAATCTGGAAAAACTCATAAAGTCAACACCACTGTTTAAAAAATATATATAAAATTTTAACTTCATGAATACAGCTTCGCCATACCTTTGTGATGTTGGTGAACTGTAATTACTGAGTTAAAAATAAAATGAAAGCAAGTTCACGATCCTTTTGCCAACTAAAAATAGGTTTTCCTCCAGTCGAGCTCCAGCCGTTGACCAGAACACATGCCTAGATGCTCTGGTAGCTGTCGCCATCGTCGTCGTGGGGGTAAGCGATTTTCAGCTTTGATACAAAAACTTAGATACAATTTTTATGATTCGCAGCAAGCTAAAAATGGTTAATGTGTCGTCAGAAAATTTGATATTTGGTCCTCCGGGCCGGATTGTGCCAGTTTGTTTTGTGATGTGTTTAAGTCAGGCTAGGGTGGGCACAGGACAGTATCGTTCGCAGTGCTGTGTTTCGGTGTCCGTGTGCTTCGTGCTACTAGAAAACACATTTTCTGACAAGAAGATTATCGTGGACGTGGACATATTTCAACCCTTTGTGTGCACGTGTTTGCATTTGCGCTGTTGTTCTTTTCGTCTTGGGGCTTGTCACGTGATTTGGCATGTATTCGGTATTCAGAAAAGTATCTGTGTACCACGTGTGCTGTAATTTATTATTCATCGGCTTCTTTCTATAGATTGGATTGTATTAACTAATTATTTGGCTCACTTTTGGCCTAAGATTGTGTCGCATTTGGTTGCAAGCCTTCTTGGTTAACTTAACCCTTTTGACCTAGTCCTACTGTATGTTTGTGGCATGAAAACTTTTGGTTAGATTTCTGTCACTAATTTTGCTTCTAGAGTCTGGTGCCAGGTTGTCTTTGTTTCTTCTGGTTTATGTTGTGTTTCTTTGTTGTAGTGTCAAAAATGGCTTAAGTAAAAGCAGCCTTGTTACAGCTGCATCTGGCAGAGAGTCGTCATAAGTGTGCCTATGATCTGGCTCAGGTCGTTATGAAGGAGCCATCCAAATTCAACTTGTTTCTTGCCACCACCTGTGATATCAAAGGTAAGAGATAATTTTGATACTAATTTCGTTGCTGTGCAGTTGGTGGTGGATAAGTTTCCAGATGTGGATGCTCAAGAATGTGCTGAATGCATGGCAGAATTTGAAGAGAAGTATTTCTATGTCATGGAGATGGTAGCTGCGAGGCCAGGTTTTACCCACTGCTAGTACCAAGGCCCACCAATCTAGGGTAGCCGTACCTAAGATAAATTTACCCAACTTTGATGGTGATTGCAGGCAATGGCCTACTTTTTGTAACTCATTCACCACTTTGGTGTCTGAGAATGCTGATTTGTCAGCAGTTGAGAAACTGGCATATTTGAAGGGTGCACTTCAGGGTGAGCCTCTTGGTATGATCCAGGCGTTGACCATGTTTGAGGCTAACTTTAAGGTTGTTTGGGATCTGTTGGTGAATATTTATAACAACCGACTAATTGTTAATGTTCTTGTAGAGGCATTGCTTCATGCTCAATCAGCATCATTCAACACCCCAACTTCATTGCGGTGGTTGCTGTACATCATTACAGAGAATATTTCCGTTATTGAGGTTCTTGAGATTCCGGTAGATCACTGGGATTTACTGTTACTTCCAATCTAGTGCAAGCGTTTAGATTCCCAGCTCCAGACACAATGGAAGCTCACACTTGGTCGTGAGATACCCACTCTGGCAGAATTCGTCTCCTTCCTTGATAGACATTGTCGTGCCCACGAGATGGTAAGTTCGGCAGCCAGCAAAAATGGTGGGGCTTACTCTGAGAAGTCCAAACCTCCACTTACAGTGCACCTTTGGAGACAGCCTCGCAATGAGTCCCACAAGCAGCCATGCAAGTGTTTGGATAGTTTCAACAAGGTCAAGTGTTGTCTGTGTGAAGGAGCACACAAAGTGTTCAAGTGCTCAGACTTTGGTGGCCGAACTCCTAGGCAACGATATTCAATTATCAAGGAACACAAGTTGTGTTTAAAACTGCTTTTCTCAGTCACATTGTTCCATGACCTGCCTGCCGTCATCATCGTGTCATCAATGTTGTGCCTGCCATCACACATCACTCCATTTTGAATCTGACACAGTCGAGAAGGGTAGTCCTTTGTTGCAGCCAGAGTCTGGCCATTCTCGTTCCACCGACACTCGTCCTCCCTCTCTATCTGCTGTCACTCCAGTATCGTCGAGTGCCTCTCCAGTTGTGCCCCTGTCCACAGCTCAGGTACATGTAATTGATTCCAAAGGGCACACCTTACGTTGTTAGAGCCCTCCTGGACACATCCAACCAGGCTAGCTTCATCTTGAAGCACTGCTGCCAAAAGCTCAGGCTGGTTCGTAAGAAGACACATTTTCCCATACAAGGGTAATCGAATGCAATGGTCAATGTGGCGAGATCATTTACTTCTGTCATTGTGACCCATTTGTAGTTCGCAGTTGATGGGTTTGTCATTCCACATATAACAAGTAAGTTTCCAGGTGTTCAGCTGTCCATTGACGTGCACCATTCGTTGGCTCATCTGAAAATAGCTGTTCTGAAGTTTGATGTTCCCCGTTCTGTTGACACTCTCATAGGGGCTGATCTTGTACCTCATTTCCTGACTGGAGGTAAAACAGGGTGTCCACACCAATCTGTAGTAAAATTTCCCTGACTTTTCCCTGACCAAAATTTCAAATTTCCCAGACTAATATTTTCTTGAATAATTAAAAAAATCCAGCCTCCTCTATCCCCATAGCTGGCCTAGTTCTCTCTCCACTTTCTTCATGTCTTTTTTAATTTAACTTTTTCATGTATTTATGTAGGCTTACAAAGTTGAATTGCAAAAGATATTAATATAAAAGCATGCAACAATAAAAACTGTACAAATATAACAAATCACAGTAGGAAAGTAACAAAATGAATCAACAATGTTATAGCACCCTTATCTCAAACAGAATATACAGGATTTGTAGTCAATTGGTATTTTTTTTAGTCGTTTAGAACTCTAACCATTCTTATAACAACTTCTTATACTTATTCATATTCTGAAGTAATTTTTTCTTGAATTCAATTTCAATGTATTCTTTCTCTCTCCAATTTCAAGATTTTCTTCTTTTCTTCTAGCTCCCCGAGCTGTTGCTCAATTTTCCATTTTTCTTTCAGTTCCCTCTCTTCTACAGAATTCAACTCACTTTCTTTTCCAAATAAGCTCGGTATCTTCGTCTCGAAGATCGCAAAGAAGTTAGCATGCTTCTTGTAATGGTCACCTATTGTGTTCCATCCATATTCTTCACTGCATCATAAATAATGCGCTGAGCCACTAGTGATTCTTCCAATACATTTTCGACAAGGAGATATTTGTTTACCGAGAAGCCACTTTCCACGGAAGCATTCCCGTGTGATAAGAGGAAACACAGTTTCATGACTTGACACAGATCAACAAACCTCTTGTCATTGCCAATAAGTGAATGGAAAATTCATCAATTCAAGCGTATCCTTGTCTTGAGAGACAAAAGCAGTGAAACTCTTCTTCTACCCCTCTGACTGAGCTTCTACAGTAAGAGTAACATACATTTTTGGCACTGTCTGCTAGGTTTTCTGGTATCCTTTTGGCGCCATGTAGTTCTTCAAGAACAGTATCGACTCTCTTAAACCCAAACATGACTGGAAGAGAATAATCTTAGGATCGAAGCAAGTTAATCCTCGTATAAGATGCGATCTCAGAGGACTTTTCAGTTTTAGCTTTTCTATAATACTGACAAGAAATTTCCGAAACTCATTTTTAAACAACAATTTCTTCTTGTCAGAACACTTGACTTCTTTCAGCATAATTTTGCAGTGTATCTAACATCAACCTTTTCAATAGAAATAAGGTTTTTACTGTCAGACAGATTTAAAGTAATCAGTAATAAGCAGTACTGGCTTCAGCAATTTTTTCTGGCATGACAAACCTTATCAGGACATTCTTAACAACATCTTCAAGTGCCATGTACAGGAAAGGTAACAATAGTTTCTGACTTTGAAACCTAACCAAGAAAGGTTCACAATCTGATATAAGAGTTTTAAAAGCAGCCATTCTAACTATCAGAAGAGGATTAGTCATAGCTTCTTTGAGACATTTGTGATTATCATTTCCTGGGATTGATTCTTCTTCAAAAATTTTCTGAACATTATCATATATTTTCAGTGCTCGTTCAACACATGCACAATTTTCTAGCCACCTCACAGAAGTTAACTTAAAGGGAAAGACTTCATTCTGTTTACTTAGCTCGACATGCTGGGCTGTCTTTGAAAAGACCATACATGACTCTCAGAACATGGTAAATATCCCAACCAGATGTTTGAAGACCTGTCTTCAATGCACCATTAACTGTATGTTGGCCACAAGTGCCAACATCAAGAAGAGTTTTTCCATCTGGGTTGTCAACTTTGTAGGAAATCGTGATTTTTTAACTTAAATGAAAAGTCGCAATCACGATAAGGTTACAGAACCAACCATAAAAGTTTCTCAAAACATCTCGCATTACTAAAGCTAAAAATAACCATCGTGCACGTAGTTTATGCATATTTCATCAGCAAATTAGCACACCAGCAAATAAAATTGATGAATTATCTGTATGTCTGAACAATCACATAGTGTCTAAGGGTGGATTTTGAAATTCTGTTGTCATACAGAAACATTTCTAACATAAGCTTATTGTAAACAAATCTCAATACTTGGTTACTTTCTCTGCACCTATAGTGTAAATTATTTGGTAGCCATTAAAAGCTAATGTATGTCTGAAATTAATGGTTTGCTAGATCATTATGTACAAGTAGTAGCCGTATTATTTTATATGAATTATAAAATTCACTTAAAAATTACTAGACAGTTCTGGTCTGAATATGATGCTAAATTTAAACATGTTCGAAATACTGAACGTTGGCCACCACCGTTTCGTTCCATTGAAGTAAATGAAAAAATTTAATCATTCCTAAACTTGGTCCTTCACCATTATGAATCCTAATTTCATTTAAGACAAATACGTGTAAAAATTAGGCAGGACAATATAGTTGCATGAAAAAAATAACTAAAAATTTTATGTAATCACAAAAAAGAGATGTGCACAATGGCCCTAGAATCAGTAACAATCTATAAACAGTGAATACGTAAAAATGATATTGAAAAGTAATAATAACCATTATAAATATAGAAAAACATACACACTTAAGTGGCAATATTAAAAGTTCTGACGGTAAAATAAAAATCTAATTAAACATTAGAAAAACCGAAACCGGTAAGACATCAGACCCACTTTCACAAGTAAAGCTTATGTTAGAAATAACACACTATTTAATGCACAGGTAACCACCAATACTTTCAATTCATATTCTTAAATATTGTGGATACACTGATAAGTAAAACATCTTGTAGCATTTTAGGAGACAAACCACCACAAAATCGAATATCCCCTTAAAACATATCCGTATTCTTCTGCGAAAAAGCAGAGAAAATTGTTAAAAGCTGAAAATAAAAATTTTTCAGTGGCAATGATAGTTAAAATTGCAAACTAAAGGAAAACAAAATAATTTACTTCTAAATTTTGTATCCCCTTAAGCTACACATTTAATGCTGGTGGTGTTGATGCGAGCCCGTCACTCACGTTCCCTAGCGACCATTCACGGTACCGCACATACCGCACTAACTGTGCGACAACACACATGGTGTCTGCACTGTCAGTAACGTGTGGGGGTGTAGGAACACACCCGGAACATTCCGCCGCCCGTGTCCAACTGAACGACTTGTTTCATGCCACCCATGTGGCCACCATCAGGGCTATATTTCTATACGTGACACATCGCAGAAGTGACATGCAATAGTAATTCAAGTGACACGTAGGGGTATTTCTATTTCTCAAACATTTCAGCTATACGAGACAGTTATAAGAAAATTAGTGACCAGTTGACAAGTACAGAATGGACAACAGGGAAACAGCGGTCCTTTAAAAATGAAAGAAGAGAATAGTATTTGATAAATTTACATCAGACAGTATATGAGAATTGGAAGTGAAAAATTGGCAGTAAAGAAATTGTGGCACAATCACTAGGATCACTAGAAGGAAAGATGTGGCATCATGTACGTGATTATATGTGGCCAAACTGGTGCAAAAGTGATTTGGTGAGTGTAACTTCGACATACTTGTGTATGGTATATTGTAGGCGAAAATAATATTTACAACCTAATCTACACATATTTTGGAAAACAAAAGAAACCGTGAACTAATTTCAGTATACAACTGAATTCACATAAAGTATTGCAAAACAGTGTTTATCACATTAATACATTGTACAATTTCCATGCCCATATATAATATGATAATTTCAAATAACCATTTTCCAAAAACCAGAACTGTAGGTGGGAATAACGAAACAAAACTTCACATCCTAGACCTAGAGGTTGTTGCGAAAGACAACCCGGACGTAGAAGGAATTTGTAGAATGTGGCTAGTTAGAAACTGGATGTGTTGAACATATTAACTTAAATAGTACTCAATTAACCGATTTTGAAAGAGTGCTCACTCATGTGTTTGATAATGCAGTGAGCGAAGTTAAATATGGTGTTTAACCGGTATTGTTCTTAAACTCAATATTATTTCTACTCTCAGTGTATCACAAGAAGGTTAGGACCACTAGAATAAATACTTCTTTTAACATTAAGGACATCTTACAGTGGAGGTAGTGCAGTAATTCTGAGGTCATATTATTTCGCATATGATGTTAACCGAGATTATGAAACGAATGATATATAACTTCGTATAAGCAGTTTGTATAAGCATGAGGGGGTAGGTACGAGGTTAGCTCAGAATGCAAACGATGTTAATTGATGTTATGTACGGGTGAGTGAGTGAAAGGAGGCGCACGACACTTTGGTCATTAGCACCCACAGAGGCAAAAAATAGAAATAAAAAGTAAATAATAAATAAAAAATAAACAGGGACATAAAGCATCCATAGGAGGCAACAACACACAGTCGACAGCAATAACACAAAGACAAACTCCACAGGAGTTACAATACGAAAAATGTGTCAAAACACTTTAACAAATTAAAAGTCTTCGACAAGTCTGCACACAGTAACAGGTAACACAAAAAGGGAATGTTCACAACATACTAAAAAGACCCGTCGCACGTAAAAAGGAGAGCAAGCCGCTCACAGACGAGCTCTCCACACACAATATTATCCGAAGATCGTCAGCAAGATTAAAGGTACGATGGGCCTGGTTATATCTGTGACACTCCAACAGAATGTGCTTCACAGTCAATGGAGTGTCACAGACAGGACAAATAGGAATGCGTTCAGAACAAAGCAAGCGCCTGTGCGTAGCACGAGTGTGACCATTCTGAAGATGAGTGAAGCCTTCACTTTCGTTAATAAAGTGGGACACTTGGGGACAGTCGAGTCAGTAAGGGCCCGAAGTTTGTTTGTTAGAGGGATGGCATGTCATTCCCTCTGCCAGGAATCCCAGACAAAACTACGGACAGCATGCAGCACGTTACACAAAGGAACACGAAGTTTATCACAAGGTAGAAGACTACATGCTTCATTCGCTACTGCGTCTGCCACATTATTGCCTGGAACGCCGAAATGGCCAGGCGTCAACAGGAAGATGACTTGAACACCAACCCGGTCAGCCACCTTCAGCCTCTCCCTGATCAAAGAGAGAAGGGGATGAGCTGAGGAGCCAGCTAGCAAGGCTTGAAGAGCACCCATCGAATCAGAACACACCAGACACTTGTGGGTAGACCCCCTACCAATAAAACACAGAGCGTTAAAAATTGTGTAAAGCTCTGCGGTTAAAATGCTGCATGACTAATGAAACCTAAACAGGTACCTCTCTGTACTTACAGTGTAGGCACACACAGTCGAGGTATCATTCTTGGAGCCGTCGGTGTAAAAGCAGATAAAACTAAAAAAATCTGTCGACACAAAATCGTTAAAAAGGCCATGGTAAAAACGAAAGCGGAAATGATCGGCTTCGTGTAGTTCGCCAGAACAAGCCGTAACAACACCTAGTGCATCACCCATGGAGGATCTGGGCACCGAATAGGTAGCACATACCCAGGAACGTCACACCTAGCACAGGAGCGCAAGAAACAGACGCATACAGGTTTGGTGGCTCGAGGTCTGGCATCGTACAGTTGTACATATGGAGGATGGTGAAAGGCATAAAGCAGTAAATACGCTGGGTCGGACAGAACTCGTAACCCATACTGCAGCAGAAGCTGTTCGCGCCGATAATGTAGTGGTGGTTCACCAGCCTCCGCACAAAGACTTAAGACTGGGTTTGTGCGAAAAGGACCAGTCGGGATGTGGATTCCAGCATGGTGAACCGAGTCCAACATCTTCAGCACAGATGGACGTGCTACAAATTAGAGATCTGTAAAGGCAGAACAAAATTTCCCTGTCTGATCCCCAATTACGACCACTGAGCATCTTTAATAGAGTTATATCCTGCAAACACCGAGACTTGAGAAGTTTCACATGATCCCTCTAAGTAAGCTTGGATTAAAGGATAAGACTTAAAAACTTCACACGTTCACAATCAGACAAAGAAGTATCTTGTAAAATCACCTCAGGAGATGGAAAGAGTATATGGCAAATGTGCACTACCTGTGTATTTGCAGCGGAGAAGCAAAATCCGCAACTGTCAGTCCAATCAGCAAGCCGGTGGACTGGCAGCTGGATCTGAGGCTCCGCAGCACACAGAGTGGATAAGCGGCAATATATCATAAAGTCATCGAACATAAAGTGCACAGCGCATAGGAAGTCGGACAACAGATACAATGCTGTTTATAGCTATTGCAAATAGGGTAGCACTCAAAATACTACCCTGAGGCACCTCATTTTCCTGAACAAACTCCCGAGAATATGTTACTTCGTTTCGTAAACAGAGAGTTCTGCGATACATAATATTATGAATAAATGTAGGGAGATGTCCACGAAAACGTCATGAATGTAATTACCTCATGAACATAATTGTTTTAGGACACCAAGTGGTGTCATAGGCCTTCTTCAAGTCAAACAAGACTGCATGAAGGCGTTGATGCTGTATAAAGGAATTTTGAATAGCTGCCTCTAAGCCGACAAGATGGTCTACCACTGAACGGTGTCGGCGAAACCCACATTGAAGAGTTGATAAAAGACCATAAGACTCAAGTCAATATATTTACCGAGCACATATTCTCCAAATTTATGCAGAGACAGCTAGTCAGCGAAATCGGTCGATAACTGGACACATCACCCTTATCCTTCCCAGGTTTTAAAATGGGTATCAGGGTTGAGACACCCCACTGGGAAGGGAAGCATCCGAATTCCCAGAAAATTTTTAAGACTAAGTAATTTATTTTTCCCTTCAAGAGACAGGTTTTATATCATTGTATAATAGATATTATCTGGGCCAGCAGAAGTGTGTTTTCGAATGGGAGAGGGATCCCTCGAGTTCACTAAGAGAGAATGACTGATTATAGTCTTCTCCCTATGAAATATCGAAGTCGACACCCTGCATCTCACAGCGAGCCTTTAGGGCCTGAAATGAGGGCAGGTATCGGTCGATGCTCGAATATTCATAAAATGTCTGTCCCTGTAAGTTGCAAATGTCGTCGGTATCAGTAATGCCAACCTTATTAAGCAAATGGGAATATTTACACTAAGGGGTTGGCCGTTTTTCTTTCTCAAGCTATCCTAAACATATTTACTGGTTGCATGTACAGTAAGAGATGAAATAAATGTCCTCCAAGACTTCCGCTTGCTGTCCTGTATTACTCGCCTAGCCTGGTGATGCTAAACAGCTCTAAGTTCGCCTGAGTGGGATGCAACATAAACCTTCGAAGCGCACTTCGCCGAGCATGGATTGCATCCTTGCACTCACCTTTCCATCAGGGTACACGACGATGCATACGAGAGGATGACTTCGGGATGCCACCTCTGCTGCTAACACTACTGCAATGAAAGCCCCGTTTACACGTTGCCAGTAGCTCGCACAAAATGGTCGAGTAGTAACTGGCAGATAGTAACTTGCCACGTGTAAACAGGTAGGGCGAGCTACTCGTACAGGCGAGTTACAACTAGCATTCCAGTAACTGGAAGGGCGAGCAACTACAAAAATATTTGTTTTACTGGCACACTGGCCTTCCCCCACCACGCCAA
>PNEQ01073409.1:0-45560 GCA_003012365.1 Medauroidea extradentata | reverse complement strand
TTTATCTGTTCCACTTTGTGGCTACGACTATGTCCCTCTCTAGGACTGTATGTATGTTATTTGTTTGTTGACAACAGCTAACGCTCGACTTTTCTTTGTTGGTTTTTGTTGTTGTTTTTCGTTTTATTGTGGATGTTTTCTGCAAGACGGCAACATTCGCAAGCAATGGCGTATGTCCATGATATCGGTTCTATACATAGTACCAACCCATTGCAAGAATCGTTCAAAGATGTAGTATTTTGTTTGTATGGTGCAGTGCCCCCCCCCCCTCCCCTAGCCTTTTATGTATCGGTAAGCCTTTAAATATTATACAATTTTTAAGTGGTGTGTTCTATTTTTGTACCTTACAAACTACATTTTTCTGGGAGAGGTTCTTCGGACTCCTCTTCTTTGACTCGGGATGTGGGCATTACTCCTTTTTAAGAAATGACTTCCCCCCCCTTCCCAAAAAAACTTGAGCTGTATCCACCCCTTGGGTGGTGAAGGTATGCATTTATGAATGTTGTGCCTAGTTGCACATCGGGTATGTAGCATGTCCGTGTGCACGTGTACAAAGCCGATATAAGTAGCATGCATAATTGTGAAAAAATGTTCGCCTCTTGGAACCCTGACGTGTCTTAATTTATGGTGACTTCCCAGATAGGCTGTGTTTGTGAGAGAGGCACATAATGGAGCGCTAAGGGTGCAGCTGGCCGGTGTATGTACCAATATCACATCTGCGCGCAAGCACTCAACTGGCTTGCAGTTCTTTACTATCATTTTATTTGTGAGAAGTTTGGTTTCAAATCCAGCGCATGTTTCTGTATTTGTGTTCTTATCTTGGGAGATACCTTAAATGGAATGGGCCCCACTTTCTCGGCTTTGCAGAGAATTATTTTTAAAACCCAGACGAGAGCCTATATCGTAAAATTGCTCTGTAACTTTGTTGCAAATTGGTTTTACTGTGTATTGCAATTTTTTGAAGAAAAAAATGTGTTAAGATATTAGCTGATTTATAAGTCAAAATAAAGGGATATTTAGTTAATTAGCGGCCATCATAATGTGTTATGTCTCGACTAAATCAGAGTGTGTAGTGAAGCGAGTTACAAACAAAGTTACAGAGCGATTTTAAGTTGTCGACTCCTTTGTTGGCTCCCGTTTACATTTAAGGGGCCTCTCTAGATAGGCTGTGTTTGTGTGTGTGAGGCATGAGAAGTAAGAGCGCCTTTGACAGGCGTATGTAATGCCTTATCCCGCGCAAGCCACTCAGCTTGCGTGCAGTGCTTTATTATTATACTTTTTAAGCGGCGACAACATTTTTATTTGTGGGAAGCACAGTTCAGAGTCTAATGCTTCTGTGTGTGGTTGTGTTTTTCGAATCCGGTAGTTATTTTTCCATATACGCTGGAAAATCCATGTTTGGCCGTTATGAGGGGTCCGAATGTGATATTTCTAGTTAACGTGCTGAATTTTTAAAACTATAGTGACATAGTTCGAAGTGATAAGCAAATATATTTAGCGTCAACTCGTTTCGTCAAAGAAGGATAACCGTAACTCGCTGCAACGCGGTTGAAGCTCAGTTAGGGAGGCCCCTTAAAATAGTACTGGTGAAAATGTGTAAACTCTGGCCTATGCGGTGACGTGCAGTAGGCGATGGCGTTGGTAGACTGACAGGGCAGTTTGTAGAACATTGTGTAACGAGTTTCCTCAGCGTGCTCGTCGTAAACCCTGACATTTGCCGCGCGCGCACGTGTCTACGTGCTGTGTCTCGTCATGTCGGTCGCGCGTTTTCACGGCGCGATAAAAAAAAAAAAACAACGTTCTGGAAGCTTCACAGCAGCTGGGTTGCACGTCCCGCACTTGGTTGACGGCGGCTGTTGGGTCTGTCTGCAGCTTGTGCTTCCGTGAGAAAGTAAGACACGTCGTGTCTGGGTGGGCGGGGTCTCCTTGGAGAAAGTTAGTTTGGCCGCAACACGAGTTTCGCACTAGGCACCCGTGTCACTGGTGGACCCAAGTTTGCTGGTCTTCGTCGAGGAGTTCCTTCCCGACTCCTCCAGCTCGCCTATCTCGTTTGAAACCGCTTCCTCGTCCTTCCGTGTACTGTCCCCGTTGCTAAGCCCAGTTTAGACGATCCCCTCAGCGGTAACCGATGTGTAAACGTATTTTTGCGCGTTCGAGACCTATAGAAATGCGGAAGTAGTAAGTACGAGACAACACGGGTATCACGACTTGCCTAACCTCTAGGCGCAAGTCACTGGGCTGGCGTGCAGTCTTCTCGTCGACAACGCGCCTGTATGAGACAAAGTGTATTGTAAACGCCTATACCTTTCAAACAATTCTGCACCAAGATTACATATTTAAAAAACCGCAGAAACTTACTTTTTCGGTCACTAGTAAACAAGCAAGGGCGCCCGTCTTATAGATTGAAAAAGGAGGAGGGGGCCAAGGTCATAATATATGTTTGTCAACAGGATCGGATATATCCTGTGTATAAATTTGTAGCCACCGGCATATTTCGACACAGAAACCGCTTTGATTACGAAACTTATCAAAATGCAATTAGTTTGCTATACGTTTTATTAAAAAACCAAACTTAACGCATTGTGGAACATCTGTTACGGGCGCCCTTGCTAGTAAGCATGCTATAATGAGCAGTGGTGAACTTGGGTACACACGCGTAACGTTCTTTAAATGATATTCCTAAACATACGTCACTCGTGTGCGTTGAGCGGTTTCAGAGGTCGAAGCTCTGCACACCGCTCGGCGGCCTGGGCAGACGGCCATCTTAAGAGTGAGTGGTATATAATTTAGAGCTAAAAGTATCAGTTCAGAATTGTAGGTTTCTCGAAGCCAATTTGGAAAAAAAAAACCAGACAATAGTTTTTGTCAACTTTCTGAGCAAAATTTTTTTCTCGAGTGACGTATATCTGAAAAACGATCTCTGCCGCCGAAATCTCGAACATTAAATTGCAGCACAAGAGATCACGCATAACAAAATGCGTCATTCTGGGTGAATGTTTGCTAATAAAGTTGGTAAATATAATTATCGAGGATTGCTGTTTTGTGTTTTTTTCCCCTATATTTTTTCTTTCAAAAAGTGTAGATCTCGGTTTAAAAACTCAGCGCTTGTTTATATACCACATTAGTGTCATAATAACATGCATAATAATTGTAGGGACACCAATGAAGTTCCATAGGGAAAATATGATTGCAGACAAACTACACGCCAGTGTAGCACACAGCTAATAAAGGCGATGCGGTTTTCATCGAGCATGCAAGTCTGATTCTTATCAGTCGCACTTAACCGCGGGGAATTTACATCCGGTACATAGGCCTCTTCAGAAATTCTTCTGTGCGCTGTTGTTAAGACCGGTGGTTTCCTGGAAACGTAGTTTCCCGTAATCCTGTAAACTTGGGGCGAGAACTTTGCAAATATGACGTTCATGGCTGCAGTGCTCTAAAACTCTCAGCGTGTACTCCGAAGAGGGAGATTTGCATCATCTATGGTTTGCATTTTATGGCAAGAGATTGCACAGAGTAAATGTTATAACATAGTGGCGGTTTCATTCGCAGTTTGCATGACAGCACTACGCAGAGAAACATAATGAAGCACTGGTTTGAGACCTCGGAAACTAAAGTTAATTTGTATTTTTGGGGTTAAGTTCCGGACTGGACTAAACTTGGACTGGAGTCAATACTGAACGAACGAGAAGTGAACAAGGACTGATCTAATACTTAACGGACGTGAAGTGTAGCAATACTGAAATCATGCTTACGGTACGTAAAAGTTTCTATCGTGGTTGACATATAAACATATAGAGTGAACCTAGGCTGGCCACTGTGTACACACGTCTTTTAACCCAGCAACGAACTGCAGCACAAATTACTTTCAAAAAATGAACAGTTCTTACATTTTTGTTCTAAACAATTTGTCAATTATTTTGCACTAATATTTCTTAAAAAAATAATCTCATTGTATGGTTAACCCTGGACGATTATAAGTTTCAATCCAGATTTACATTTCAGTCCACCTTAGTGGCTGGACTGGATTATTTCACTCCAATCATAGGCCTACTACTCTTCAGGCGGCCGATTAAATATCGCATTTTATGGGTGCAGTACAAAATTTGCACTTGGGTTGAGTCAGGTTGCGCTGCACTGGAATTAAGTACTCACACACATGCAAAAGAACACCAATTTTATTTACTCTGTACTTGAGCTGTGTTGTGTTGGTGAAAATAGCTGTCACTGATATTTAATCAACCCCCGCCGTGTGTGTTCATATTAAAATTTTAATCGGTATTTTCCACTCCACTCAAAGAGTTCAATCCTGATAAAATTTACCCTACACGTAAAAAACGTGGGGCAGGATATGATTAACAAAAAATAGTCCGTAACTTGAAACAGTTACAGGAAAACTGGTTTACTGCCTGTCTTGGTTAATACCGAGCAAGCTTGGGATTCCGTCCATTGAAAAGGTGGAACTTTGAGAGAGATATTTTGGTCAGCGCTTAACGTCAGGTCTTCAGCGCTGATGAGGGGTGACATGAGGTGAGAGGCCCCGGGAACGAAGGGGTGAGGGAAGCGGGAAACCTCCGAGAAAACCCGCCGACCAGCAGCATAGTCTGGCACGATTCCCACATACGAAAATCCGGGGACCAACCCCGCCGTAAATCTCACCCGCTCCGCCTTGGTGGTAGACGAATGGTTTGACCGTTCAGCCACCGCGGCTCTGCAGAAAGAACTTTGAATTCAGGTGCCGATTACGGAATAGACTTAGAATTCCTCAACTGTCATGTGAGTAGTAATAAACACTTGTATATTACTTAATAGATTAGTCATAGTTTCACTATGATTTCGAAGGAATGGACGACTTGAAGTACACGCCCTCTGACGTCATACCGCAGGGGGAGAGTACTGTAGGAAACAAAGCTTGTTTATAAACATACTGATTTGTTAGTTGGTAATGGCAGAAACCAAAAATGTTTTGCACTCATAGACTTGCATGCAAGTGTAAAAAAATATTAGTTTCATTTCGTGGTTAAGATACACAATTGCATAAAATCAATTTTTACCTGAAAAGGCGGCTAATTCCAAACAAGTAATCAATTTTCTTTACGTACATCTCATCCGGGACGTGTGAAGCCAAATGCCTGTTTATAGGTTATGTTCGGTTGCGGTATCCATGGAGGTTGCATCCCACACTAGACATGAAGCTCCGCCTCTTTTCAAGTCGTCCATTGCGTCTGTGAGGAAATACGTATTGCGGTCTTGCGGTCTTCCTAGCCTCTAGGTGCAAGTCACAACTGGCGTGCAGTCTTCTCGTCGACAACTCGCCTTCATGAGACATTTAGTGGTGACACTATTGTTTTATGACATTATTGAAGACAATGCCTATATTTTCGCCCGTCCATAAATATGCGTTAATGAGTACGGAACTTTAAATGAGTGTGCACACGTGTAACGTTCTTTCAATTATATTTTTTAATTTAACATTACTCATGTACGATAAAGCATATTTCGATGGGTATGGTTTATCCCACGGACGAGTGTACTTTGTTGACAGCTGGTAATTGTCATTCTAGGAATTAAATCAATATTTTCCTTGTGTGAAACGTTACTGACTGATAAGTTAGTGACTAGTAAAACTGTAGGAGCATAACAAATTCTAAGAACCAAGCGATGATTCACAGCAGACCACATTCAACAATGCCGACATGTCTGCGAGGTTAGTATAGATGTTGGTGGGGTAGACTGTACAATTTCCCCGCGAGCGAGGCTTGTAAGTGGGTGACCTGGTGAGGGGAATGTAGTCGGCGTGGTTTCAGGGCCATTGTGGGCAGTTTGGTGGCTCACGAGAGTGCAGAGACGAGGTCGTCGCAGTGAAGTATCGTCGCGCCTTCAGGTTGGGTAACAAAGGTGGCGCAACTTAGTCCTCGGTACAACTCACAACTACACCAGTGTAATTTTTCTCGTTTGAAGCGCGGAGACTGGGGAGCGATAATGGTCAGACTGCCGCGCTCGAGGAGCGAATCATCCCTATTCGCGGTGCGCTAACCGCAAGAAGTGTTTTCGTGCTAGTGTTTTTCCTTTGGGACGTTAAGGCCCCCTCTAGTTTCTACATTTTTAGCGATATTGTTTTACGCCTAAACGAGAGCGGATATCAAAAATATGTTGGGCAGTTTTGTTTGTAATAGTCTTCTCCACGTTGGCCGATTTTTTTCAAAGCAGTAAATACTATGATTTTAGCTAATTATTTAATTAGCGAAATTATGGTTAGTTGGCTTTTTGTTGAAATCGTACAATTTCATGATTGAAAAAAAATTAGCTATCACAATTTGATTCAAATTCATTTTAAATGAAATAAGGCAAGCATATTTTTCGAATCTGTTCTCGTTTAAGCCTAAATAAAATGATAATTTAAAAAAAATGATAATCGCAAAAACAGTAGAAATAAGAGAGCGTGGTTTTAAGCGGTAACACCTACCGGGTCTTAGCTCACCACTTGCCTCATCGTGTCTAACAGCATGGCGCTTACCTGGCGTCTCTTTCCCTAGACGTACGTTTTCAGCCTGCTGAGCGGTGAAATGTGATAATAAGGCAGCGCCGGAATTATTGGGCCTGGAATCCTATTTGGATCGCCTTTTTAGCAGGCGAGCGCCCTAGCCTCTGCATCAACTTCGGCCCCAAAGCCTACGAAACATGCTGTTGCCAGTCGTTGTGGATGCCGCGTTATTGTGAGGTGAGAGGGTTTTACGGCACTTACACAGCTAGGTCTTAGTAGCAAGTGAGAGTGAAGAGACAACACAACCACCATTCCCGAGCCGGAATTCGAATCTGGACCTCTCGCAGCGCAGACCGGCGCCTAACCGACTACGCTACGGAGGCAGTCTAGCACGCGGGTAACCTCCTGGTCTCTGCGAGATGCGGCTCCAGAGATTATAATCCCGGAATTACGTGCTCCTGATTCTTTGTCCTGGTAAACGAGACTTTACTATAATACCCGGGTGGGGGGGGGGGGAGTAGAACATTGATTTGCTAATATCGTACGACGAATCTCGGGAGAGCTCGGTATTTGTATTTATGTATGGTGCGAGTACTGAGTTGAGCTGCACGTGCTGTCTGACGACACAGCATGCAGCCTCCTCAGTCAGGAAGTATTCTAGTCACACGTGCCGTGGTGACCTCGTGTCCCGCTTGGCTAGCTGCCCTAGTGTCTTCTTGCTGGTCTCGTGCCGTGCCCCATTGTTCTCTTTACATCGTGCCCATGTCTCCGTTCTGAGTACTGTATACGTCTGGTTGGTGGCTCCTAAGATCATATTAAGAGTGCGTAGTACATCATTCAACGCTAAAAGCATTAATCTGTAACTGTAGGTTTATTGAAGCCAATTTGCGAAAATTAAGAGCGCGTGGTAGATAAATAAACGCTGAAAATATAAATTGATTTCTACGCTTTCTTTTGAAGCCAATATGGATGAAATACTCACTGACAATCCTAGATAATGGTATTTGCCAACTTTATGAGTAAATATTTATCCAGAATTACTAATTCGATACGCGTGATCTCTTGCGCCGCAGTTAAATGCACGAGGTTCCGGCGTCAGAGATTGTGCCTCAGAAGTTTGTAACACTGAAAATAATTTTGTTTAAAACGTTGGCTAAAACTATTGTCCAGGATTGCTATTGTAAAATTTTCGCAAATTGGTTTGAAGAAACCTACAGTTATAGATTAATGCTTTTAGCGTTGAATTATGTACCACGCCCTCTTAAGCAGTTACTAAACACTGTCATTACGTTAGTGTCTTTTATGGACGTGTGTAATTCTGTGTGAGAAGCGCTGAGTACTACACGACGTGGCAAGTGATGTTGGCACATGAAGCGAAGAAGGAAGTTGCCGTATGTACATTGCCCACGCCATGACTGCGCGTGGCCTTTGATAAGCTATCAGCGAACTTGTCCTGCTTTACTCGTATCTAGGATGAGTGAATGTCGTCTCAAGTCGTACTTCAGTCCCCACCCCCTTCCCCCTAGAAACCAATGATATTGGGCCAGTTTAAAAGCAGCTACACGTCGTGTTTGTGATGGTCTTTCGTGAAGTTGATTCACAGGCAAGTTTACTTTCCCAACGACGCGCTGCGTGATAATTTTGTTGCTTTGCCTTAAATATGCGCCAAGTTACGTGACTGGCACACCAGTGCTAATTTTTAAAACATGACGTCATGTTTGGCACTTGTAGCTTCGTCGCTTCAATAAACATGTACATGCCTGCAGTGTATGACAGTACGACCACTTGGCTCAGTAGTTACAACACCTGGCCTGTGGACCAAGGGTTTCGGGTTCAATTCCCGGCCGGGGAGGAGAAACATAATGACCCCTCATCTTGTTTAAGACAGGTATTGTGTTTTTTCCTTCACCAACATCCCTGCAGAAGGCGATGGCTAACCACCGCTGTCTCATCCTCGCCTGATATACCACGTATCCGCCCTGATATGCTGGTGTTAACGTCCACAATATGTAAATGGCATACAATATGTATGGCAGTTTACATTCAGGGTTTATGTGTAAATACAGTTAAGGTGGCCGGCTGGGCGAATGCGTTTTGCGCGTTCAAGGTCTGTAAGTACTAAGGGCGACCCAGATAACTCCAACACTCTTTAGATAGCATTTACTGAACTCTCGTGTAATTTTCTCGTAAATTTCTGTTCCCTATGAAATATTAGCTGGTGAACCCGTCATTTTTGTGTCATATTAGATGTATACTTGTACATGCCTGTACATTTCCTTAATATTGTGCGCCTCGGTGTTCATGCCCCAAAAAATGATACAATTTTGGCAATAATAATATCAACGTTAGCGTTCTTCGACTGTAATTTCTAACCAGACATCACTCAGGTATGTTAAGCAATTTTTATTTTAGTAAACTTGCGTGCGTGTATATATATTGTGTGTGTAGTGTGTCTACACTCCACTCAGCGGTCTGAGAAGGTGGCAGCCTGAAAATTAACCCAACATTTCCTCTAGAATAATATTGACATTAGATTGGTAAAATATGTAAACTGTGTATTTAATTTCTGGGGAATGAGGTAAGAACTAGGGCACTGAAGCTAGGTGTTCAGTTACGATTATGTAGTGTGTTTATGCATATACGTATTCCTAATTACTAGTCGTGATGTTTCTGTAGTAACCACTTATCTGGAAACTGTACAGAGCTCGTTTGTCTTCTGTCCACATTCTTGCGCTTTGTTAGTAAATAAACATGCTTCTCTCCTTATTTTAATTACGCACACACATTATTTAGCCCCCACGGGTTTAGTATGATTTTAAAGAATTTTTCCAGAAAATTTGGAATGCACGCAATTTTTTTTCCTTTCGTAATATTTTCTTTAAATGTTAGAACCCTAGGAAGAACCTTGAGCTACGTGAAGCCTCCCTTTCCAATCTCCCTCCCCCCTCCCTTCCCAATTACAAGTAATGAGCAAGGTTCATTGTTGATACTTGCGTATGACAAGGTTGACGCTGTCCTGGATGAAATATGATTTCCGGAAATGTGGTGAGTGTGTCCGGACATCGTTGTTGTCTGTAAATTCTGCGGCGGAAATAACCCCGCACCCGGATGCTAGCAGTGGCATTGGTTTGTAACTGTTTATGGCTTGGCGGTTGGTTTCGGTAACAGTCGTGCGGGCCTGGGTAGCAGTGTGAGGCGTCATAGACAAACAAACAGAAGACTCACGCTGCCAAGGCAAGGACGAATCCCCTGCTCTGTCACGATCCCTTTGTGTACATGTCTTCACCGTACAGTGGCAACAGGAAGCCACACAGCACATCCTGGGCTCTGTGTCCTGGGCCCTGCCGGGCGCGTCAGCTCTCAGCTCAGCTGTGCTGTTAAGAGCCGTGTTACGTCACTTCGTCCTACTCGCCCACACACGCGCGCGTGTCAGTTTCGGGCTGGTTTCAAACTCGGTCCTTCCCAGTGTTGCCTAAATGCGTGGGTATTTCATCTGGTTTGTGGAATGGCTTGCTGTTTTCTCTGAGTACTCCCGTTTCCTCCTCGTCGCTTCTCCATCGTTTGGCTTCATTTCACGCAGTCCTTCAAGGCAGTGTTAGATGAGTTAAAATCCCACAGCTGGCAAAAAATTTTATATTGTCTCCAGACAGCATAATTTTTTTAACTGATCGTTAATTTGTACAATATATTGCATTATTTATTTGTAAGTTTTCTGCGCCTTGTGCTCCTAGCCTTTGGAAGGGACCCGTATGGCAAGAAACACATTCAAAGAGTATAAATAAACTATTCTCTGAATAACTGACGAAAATAGATACACGTACAAAACAATTAAATGTACCGCGATTACTCAACAGCGCTAAAACATTTAGCAGATACTATGAAGCTTATCAAGTAAGGCTGTGAATAAAAGTCCGTAGCATTAATATTTACCATAAAAATCCCTTTGTCTCATAATTAATTATAATATTTAAAAAGTCCCACGAAATGCGACAAACCCACAACATGGCAACACTGCTTCAAGGTCTGGCCGATGTTTGCATGCGCCCAGTCAGAGGTGTGATACCCTGTCCTCGGACTCCATAGTTGCAACAAACAGTGACGTGTTTTTTTTTATGTAAACTTCTATGTAGTACCATTGTACGTATGTGTCACTCGAGATTTAGCACTTAATGTGCACGTATGTGTGACGTTTTCCATAATTTGCAAATATGCATTACGTTTTCCTTTTCCAAAACCTGTTCTTTTACACTACGGAGTAACTACACCCGTTCAGCGAACCTTTTGTACAAGATTGTGTAAACATTGTCTTTTATTGACTGCGTGATCCTATTAGTGTATTTTTGCCTAATTTCATTGCATTAATCTATAAAACGCAACAAGTGTGTGGTGATATCCTACAGTTTTTAATGATTTTTATTACCGTGGCTGTATTTGATATGTAAGTGGGTCAAGACAGTGAGGTCATGACAGAAGTTTCACACAGCACAATGACGGGAAATGGGAGAGGAATCGGCCATGGTCTTTTTAAGGAATCATTCCAGTATTCGGCTGGGGCGATTTCAGGAAACCACGTAAAAGCATTCTCAGGATGGCTTTAGTGACCGGCAATCGAACCGGGGTCCTCCCGAATGCGAGTCCAGCGTGCTCCCGGTGCAACACTTCGCTTGGTGACCCTATTAGGTTCAGAACAAAAAGTCAGTTTCCTGAGATCTTTAAATTCCCTGCTCGGTCATGGAATTATTGTGAAATACGTATTCGCAGTTTACGTCTTGATTATGCTCAACGAATGTTGTTTTCAAAGACATGAACTACAGCTATTGTCATCACCATTTTTTATATATATTTTTACCAGATATACTTTTTTTTCAGACACAAATTCAAACTAAATTTTGCTTTTATCAGAATTTTTTTTATCCATTACAGTTTCTACACAATGGCTTGTCAAAGTCAAAATGTTGCATTTCACAGTTTTAAGAACGACACTAAAACCGACTAACCAAACTGAGATAGTTCAGACTGAATAAGAATGCTTTAGGCTACAACGTCTCCTATATAAGAATACAAAATAGTATTTTTGTATTAAAAATTTCAGAAATTTAAAATCTAAATTTGAACATTTGCAGATTTTTTAATACAGGAATATTTTATTTTGTGTTTTTATATACAACATCCTTATTCATTGCGAATTACATCAGTTTAGTAAGTCGGTTGGTGTTAGCATCGTCTTTAAATCCGTGACATGGAATAAGTAGACTTTGACGAGACAGTATGCAAAAACTATGACGAATTTAAAAAATCGCCAGAGCAAAATTAATGTTGAAAATATAAATTTAAAAAGCAATGATGAAGATTGCTGTAAACCGTGTTAGTGTTAGTCCGTAGGTTCTCGAGCGCAGTTGACTTTGTTAGATTGCTGCAAAGGTCATTCCTGGTTTACGGCTTACGTTACAGGGACATTACGTGTCGTAGAGACATCACAACACTGGTGAAAGTAAGGTTATACTTAGCATCATGATCGCAGAACAGGCTGTTACTGCGTTTATTACCATCTTACTTACACACTCGTCTGTTGTAATTGCTGTTGGCGCAGCAGTTATGGCGCCCACTAGGGCGTTCCGGATTCGATTCCCGGCTGTGTCGACATAGATATTTGCATGGCCATGCCGTTGGTTGAAGGGGGTTCTGATTTGTTCTCCTGTTTTCTGCCTCAATTTCGGCGCCGCACCGTAGTCGCCTCATACAACCATATTTACCAAGATTTCATTTCTAAAATGTGTGTCCCCAAGTAACTGTTCTGGGCGTACGTTTTTTTAGCGCAATTTTTATATTTTTTTTCAAAGAAAGGTAAACAATATTATCAGACGGAATGGGCGCACCCAGAAAAAAAAAAGGTGGGGCACCTAAGTCCCATTACCCCCCCCCCCCCCAAAAAAAAAAAAAGAGAGAGCTAAAATATTTTCCTATCAATTTGTGTTTGCTAGGTGTACAGTACATGTGCGTTTGAGAGGTTAATGCTAGCAAACTGTGTTCACATGTGTCTGAATATACTACCGGTATACTGTAATGTAGAAAAAGATATTTGTCGAGAGCCACCTGCCTGTAGTTTGAATATTCTGTTATTTATTAGATCATGTGCTCTCCACAAACCAGAATCGTGGTTGCGGTCATGATAGGCACCACATATGGTTTTATTACCTTCTAATGTCTTTTAAAGAGGAATAAAGTTGTGCAGATAGCTAGAATGGCATTTTTAAGATTCCACTATACCCCTGATGTACAAATTCTTTGTTTTAAAGCCGTAATATTTGTTTTACAGAATACATAAAAATGTTTGTTTGAATAACATAATTTAATGTTTGTGTTCTTTAACATGCTTGCACTAAATTTGTTTAATGCGTTAAATGCAATTTGTTAACAGTGATAGAAAATATGGATACTATTTTCTTCCTACAACTGTTTACAAATTGCATGTACCAAGTAATGCAAATTTAGGGCAGAAATATTAAAGAACGCATACATTAAATTGGTTCTTCAAACATACATTTCTGATTTATACTCTAAAAATATATATTACGGCTGTAAAACAAAGAATTTGTACAACAGGGGCATAGTGGACTCTTACAGCACATATTTCCCTCTTTAGTTCAGTCCTTTGGCTTTCGACACGGTCAGTAATATCACTTGGTTTCAGACTTAAAGAGTGCGTGGTAGATAAATAAACGCTGAAAACATCAATTGATTTCTACGCTTTATTCGAAGCCAATATGGATAAAATATGCTATGACAATCCTAGATCATGGTATTTGCCAACTTTATGAGTAAATATTTATCCAGAATTACTCATTTGTTACGCGCAATCTCCTGCGCTGCAGTTAAATGCACGAGGTTCCGGCGTCAGAGATAGTGCCTCAGAAGTTCGTTACACTGAAAACAATTTTGTTTAAAACGTTGGCTAAATCTATTGTCTAGGATTGCTATTGTTTACTTTTCGCAAATTGGCTTCAAGAAACGTACATTTATAGATTAATGCTTTTAGCGTTGACTTATGTACCACGCCCTCTTATTGTGTGTTCTATTAGATTACAAGAATCTTTATCACGATCTGAAGCGCATGGGCTATATAAGTCTGACCCTTGTTTGCTCACATATTTTCTCATAGCCTCTAACGCTTCTCCTCGAGGAATGCTGTTCTTCAGCGCTGACCAAAGTCCTTCCATATTCACAAAGTCGTATATGCTGCACTGTTTCCGACACTAGTGTACGCTCAAGCGCGCGCGATTTCTTTCAAGTTGGCAATGCCTTCTTGAGGCAGGGAGTGTGTATGGGTGGCGTGTTTGTAAAGCAAGTGTTCTGGCTGTTGCGATGCCCAGTAGTGAGCGTGACGTGCTGGTCACGTCTTTGTTGCCCTTTGAGCACGTTCCGATATGTGTGACAATATTCTTGATGTGGTGGCCAGCTGCAATTTTGAATACCCGCCCAGGGAATGACTCTGCTCAAAGTCTTAGAAATACATGTCTGGTCACTGTCCTATCTACTATTACTGTAGAGTTGACCCCTTTATGACTTGCGGTGTCACTAGTATAGTGGTGTTGTTTTAACATTGTAATATACTGTCAAACTACTAATACCACTAGCGGTCAAAAGCGAACTTGCTGCTCGTAGTTCCATTTCGCAAACGCCTCCACTGTACCAGTGGCACCTTATCAGTCATTCAGCGTTTAGACATGGCTGTGCTGTGTACTACGCAGGCAAAACAAAGCCGTGAAGTTAAGCTGCTGTTTTACGAAGAATCTGTACCCGTGGCCATTAGTAACCCAAAACATTGTGCATGCCGTGACTCGTGTGTCACACGCGGTTTTTACGTATTTTGAAGAGCAAAGAAGTTGAAATGACTTACCGAATGACAAGTGATGTTTATTTTGTATACAATAGACGGGAAACGACATTCTGCATTAAATATAGCTACTCGTTTGAAATACACCTAATCATTTCAAGTTCAGTTTAATTCACCATTGTTTTTGGGGACTAGCAATATGGTTGGAAACAACGTCCGCGCAAAAGCTGCCTATATCCGTTGACTAATGGCCTAAATCCGTTCACTTTACATGAGTCTCAATACTCATAATTCCGTGTATTACATAGACTGTTTACGTAAAATTCACCAATTCAGCTAGATATTAAAATAAGTCGAATAGAATCACACGATATCTACTGAAAATGGTTTTTAAAGAGTACACCGTTAAAATTTGTTAGATTTCAAAGCAGTGAGTTATTATTGTAATATTGTATTTTATTGTTACTTATGACAAATTTACAACACTTATATTTTTTAAAGTAAGCATCCTGTTCCTGCAACAGTATTATGCTGCATTACAAACTCTGCTACCTACTTAATGTTTTCCACGATCGCCACATTTAGCTAATAGTTCCCTAATTTACCAAAACTAATCCTTACCACTACCTTGACTGTGCTCTGTAGTCGCTGCCAGTCGTGCTAAACACTAAAAAAAAATAGAACGTAGAGTTTCTTATATTTAGTAGTATTCTTCCTGTTTCCGTAAAATAAATTTTTCTTGAGATAGTTATCTTTAAAATTTATCCATTGAAACATTTTTAATTTTATCATTATTTAACCATTTAAATTATTACGTCCTACACTTCGCATGAAGTGTGTAGTGGTGAGTTGTGATTGTTCTTTTCTACGATACTAACTAACGTGTAGTACATTTGTAGGGCCTAGAGCAGCAAAAATATCAGATCACGCGCTTCAAAACTACGTCGCTATAAGTTTAAAGGCGCAACGGTAACAAATTGGACTCGTAATTGAGAGGACCAGGGTTTTACTCATGGCTTTAGACGTCCCGACGCAAGGAAATGCTGGGAATAAAGGTCTCATGACCGTTTTCTTTCCCAGATCTTGTCCTTTCGTAAACTTGTGTGTAACCGTTGCGAATAGCCTTGTTGTCAAGATGTAAAGTCCATTTAAAGAATTAATAATTTTCAAAATACAGCACACTTACTAGAAGCATATATTTCGGGCCTTTCAAAATGTTTAAAAATCGCATTTTTCAGGACTGTCGTATCTGGGAAAATGCCCACCGGATTCGAAAAAAACTGAAAAATAAAAACAAATTGTTTGAACTTGAGCTTTCGACACGTGCAATATCACCACAGTGTTTCGGACATAATTTAAATGAGCTTACTATTGGACTAACACGAGCGTGATAAGCACCTGGAAGCGCGCATTAGTCATAGGCCGGATTTACACATTGGCCCAAGTGATAGGGCCAATCTTGGAAGGAGGAAATGCCAATGACCAAGAAACGGCCAGTAGCTGTTTACACACTGGGCCAATTAATTTTTAAACCAGTTATACGGCCAATTTAAATTCCATGAAAATTGAGGATCAACTTTATTCGGAAATTTCTGCAACTACATTCATACTCTATGTATATATGCAGAACAATGTCCACTAATCCATTTCAACACTTCATATAACAATATTTCCCTCTCAAACAAAAAAAAAATGTAAAATTGCAACACCAATGCATGCACCAATGTGTAAACACCGACCGAGTTAACGCCAATGCATACGCCAATTCCTTTGATGGTTGGACCAAAACCCGACAATGAATGGCAAAGCTTCCAACACATGGCCAACATTCCAAGATCGGCCAAGCACCATTTACACACTTGTCGATTCCTTCCAAGGTCGGGTGTTAGGCCAATGTGTAAAGCCGGCTTTAGGCTCAACTGGCGCATGTCTTATCCTCGAGGACTACTCGTGAGGGTAACTGACAACTGCACATGCAGAAGTGGTTAGCTACAGTGTTTGGTACTTCCTGCAGACGTGCTCACACTCCAGATGTGCCTGCACTTCGTAGCGGAGCCCCGCGGTACGTTCACTTTACGTGCTCCATAGCGTACAGTTGTCAGATAAACAAGTAAACAAGGCGAGGGTCATCTGGCGTTCTCAACACAGTTGGTCATAAACCTGTGTCGTGGCCACACCAGACGTATTTCAGTTGACGACTCTGGGAGCGCATTCGAGGTTATCTGTGAAAACTGGCGGAGTTCGTGAGTCACGTAACGGCCCGCGACGAACGCGTGTTGTTTGTGCTCTTGACAACTTGAATACGTCGCACTTACTGTACAGTTCAGTGCAAAACATTTACGACAACGAAAGATTTCCACCGTAAAATTCTTAGAACCTAGATGTTGACAACAGGCCGAAATTTTAATCTACGAAATTCGGGAGGGGATTATCTTGATCAGCTAGCAAATACTCATAAACTACCCACACAGACCTGTATCTTTGTGTCTGCTACAAGCAATATTATAAATAAAACAACGTATTTTTGTAAGTACTGGAGTAACAGGTGATTGCTGAGTTTCCATCCAAGCAAACATGTTCTTGTTTACATAACTGGAGATCGCTGCAATATTTGCACTGAAATGCAGAAATATCTATCTGTAGACCCGGAGTGGATAAAATTGCTCTTCGTGCGCTCTCGGCGAGTAACTGGAATGCGAAAATATAAATGTATTCTTGTCAAGCTCCGGTAACTGCGACACACAGAACTCGTCGCCAGTGCGCACTGAGGAAATTAAACGTGTCCAGCTGTAAGTAGCGTTTACGTGGCCTCCATCCGTCACAAGTACTTAGTTTCGAACGACGTATCTTGAGGTTAACGAACTGTGTAACAATGTGGCTGCTTTTTGGCTTGACATTTTGCACTCATGAAATTTGTCTGTGTTAATTAATTCTAACATGCAAAAATGTTAGTTGCACTACGTGAAATAAAATGTAACTAATTTTGAGTGGTGATTTGATTATTAAATATAGCTCTTTTAAAGTTGCATGTTTGTGAGGTTATAATGATTTTATTCGGCGTGTAGTTTCGTTAACATGTCTAATTTTAACTCGATGAAACATGGCTGTCGAAGTTCCCGATGTCGCAGTTAAATTGCCTCAAAACGACAACTTAAATTAAAACGCCCAATTGTTATAGAAGATAAGTATAGGTGTTTACAAAGTCCACGAGCTGGAGTCGCGTGAACAAGTTTTTTTCGATTACCAAGATTGTGATGAACACCTTCAGTGTTTTTTAAGATGGCGGGGATAAAAAAAAAAAACGAAATTTTGCACGTGTTAAATATTTTAATGAATTCGACGCCCTCAGCACATGTAATATTAACCCCGTGCCTGTTTCGTCGATGTTTTGAACACAGTGCATTCTCTTCCAATTCGTTGTGGTTATGATGCTTGTTTATAGATTTTCACTCTAAATGGTGACTTTCTTCTGCTAGCCGCGTACCTTACTCCAGAGGAGTTGATCGAGAGGCTGCTCGTGTATTTGGGCACTGGTAAACTCTACTCGGGTAAATATTTGCACAGCGGTAAGCTTGACACATTGTTCCACCGTACCCTCGTGAGCCAAAGATTGACAGGCAACACTGTCAGGTGGCCAGTATAGATCATTCGAGATAAAGTGAGTACTAAAAATGTAACCATTGAAAAGTATCACTAGCCGGTAACTGAATATAATTAAAATCATTAACTATAGTTTCCTCACTACGTATATTATGGTCGGCAGCGAAATTAACGCTATTTAGTTCCGTGTGTTTTCCTATGTAAATATAACAATACAGGGACAAAATCAACCCGAATTGACATAATTGTATTTTATATAATTAATAAACTTATTCTTATTCAACTGTATCGATTCACATTGACTGCACAATTTATGTTACACGCACAAACATAAAGTGACGTATCTAGAGAGGTTAGACATGTCTCGCCATTAGCCGTTACACGCGGAAAGATATGAATTGGCTGGGAGTGTTGACTGTATCCTGAACCGCCTATACTGGCGGGGTTGGTTCGGTTGCGTGATGTGCGCCTCGCACTGTTGGCCGCCACCGAGTGTCATGGTGAGCTTATCTTGCTCTCAGTACTGCTGATAGCGCTGTCAACTGTCGAGTGTGTTGCAATAAGCATGCCTCTCCTCGTAGCCACACACTTCTCTACTCCAAGTCGCGAGGGTACGTTTAGTACGTTAACATTTCAACTTGAGGCGTTCGAACAGTAATGTAAGGGGGTGAAAAAAAAACTGTGAATTATGTTTTCAATCAATCCTCGATAACTATTAAAGCCGGTGAGATATTTAGGTGATTTTTGCTTCCGAATGACACACGTGTCTCTAAAAAGTGTTTTCATTATTGTTCGAAATTCAACCTCTAAAGACATTTAAAAGAATTTAAAACGGAGTTTCAATTAATCATCCCTATCTCTTAAACCTGTTGAGATATTGAGATAATTTTGGAATAGGAATGAAGCTTACGTAAATATCTTAAAATCTACTTCTTGCCCCCCCCCTTGAATTTCGACAATTTATTGCGTGAAAAGATGTAAGTAAAATGTCCAGAAATCTCGAAAATCAGATATGGTCACGGAAAAATAATAAACTAATTTAATTGTTGTTACTTCTTGCCGTCCTAATGCTACACGTACACCTCTGGGCATTGGCCTGTATATACTTTTAATTTCTTACGAGTGCGTGGTAGGCAATTATGCACTGAATTCTTCATTTGAGAGCTAAATTTTTTGAAAGTCAGTATGGAAAAAAACTACAATCCTAGATAATGATATTTGCCAACTTAATGAGCAAACATTTACCCAGAATGATTCATTTGTTAAGTGTGATCTCTTGCGCCGCAATTAAATGTACGAGATTTCAGCGTCGGAGATTGTTCTTCAGATATGCGTTAATCGAGAACAATTTTTGGTCAGAAAGTTTGCAAAAACTATTGTCTCTTATTGCTGTTTATTTATTTATTTTTTTTATTTTTGCAAACTAGTTTCGAGAAACCTACAATTGTGAACTGATGCTTTTAGCTCTTAAGAACTAAAAACTACCTTTCTTGGCGTGGTTGTTTCGAACACTGGTTAGAGGTTTTGGGTTCGAATTCCGTGCAAGGTAAAGTGAAGGGTAACTGCTGTGATATTACATACGTACATATTAGTGACAACTGGCAGAAGAGTAATTTTTCTATTTGAAGTGTGAACATTTACGGTTGGTTTCCTCTTGCGGGATAGGCACCCACTAAGAGTTGAAAAAAGGGTAGAATGTATTTTCCCGATAGCTCATAAACCTGATGAGTTAACGTTATGCCATGGAGTGTTTTCCCTACGTTCTCACTATTTCGTTAATCATTAACACTATAAGCTGTCGTTATAGTTTTTCCTTAAAAAATTCCACTCGGGCGAAGCCGCGGACGGCCAGCTTGTTCGTTAGAAACGTCTCGTAGTGTGTCTACACAAAAACTCTTGCTCGGGTTTTTCCCCCTACTCATTTGTAAAAATCAAGTATAGCTTGTTCGGGATAAAGTGAGCTCCAAAAAAAAAAGCCCTGCTAAAGTTTTATTATCAGCCAATTCTTATCTTTCCGCTCATACCGGGTAACGACGAGAAATGTCCAACCTCTCTGGACACGTCACTTGATGTTTGCGCGTATAAGATAAATTGAGCAGTCGATATGAATAGATACAGTTTAATAAAATCAAGTTCATTAATTATATAAATTACAATCATGTCGATTTCGGTTGAATTTTTTTCTTTATTATTTTATTTAAATAGGAAAATACACGGAACTATATTGCGTAATTTCGCTGCCAACCATATAAGCAGTAAGTCAACTATAGTTAATGTTCAATTATATGCAGTAACGTCAGTGATATTTTTCAAAGGTTAAATGTTTAGTGCTCACTTTATCCCGAATGACTTGTAATAATATTTCATATAGCAGAACTAGACTTTTGTGTAAGACTAAACTAATAGCAGATTTTTTTTTATTATATTTCTCATCAAGCCATTTTTTTTTTTTTTTTTTTTTTTTTCAGTTTATGTGTATGCTTTATAATAATGTCACGCTCCACAAGACTTAATCATTTATCTTACTTGAATGTGAAAGTTCCAGGCTGATATTTTGGACGGAAACAAAGGACAGCAGCAAAGCCTATTTATACCAGCACACTTTGTCGTTCACAGTCATACTGCAAATCATGCTATAACTCCAGAAAATTTTGAAGGTTCTGAGGGCACTTCCTTTTTAGAAGTTTTACTGTACTTATTTGATGCAAGGTCAGTCGACTTTAAAATACTGCTTTGTTTTGTATACTTGAACTTTTACGTAACGTAAAGAGCTCCGTGTTAGGGGCACACAGCAAATTTCATCATTACGTTTTTGTTTTTGTACCAGATATTTATACACACACATGCGTAAATTGTGACTAAATTTAGCTGTTACGAACTTTTTTTATCCATCATAGTTTTTACATAATAGCTTAAATTTGTCACGGTTTTACGTACGACACTAAAACCGACTGACTTAACGGAGTGGAGATAATTCACATTGAATAACCATGTTGTAGGCTAAAAGATGGTCTATAACCTATTTAAAACAATTAATAAATAACTTCATTTTCTAAAAGCTGTTGAAATTTGAAATAAAATTTTTTTCTTAAAACACAAAAAAATTTGTTAATGGTGAAACATATAGGACCTATAAGATACGTAATTTTAATTTAGAACATTTAACATATCAACGGGAATATTTTCTGCGGTGTGTGCATGTGTTCGTTTTTTCTCATCATGTGACATTTTCGAACACTGTTTTCAGCATTCATCAAACTGTATGTGTATCGGATGCTCCTTTTATTTGTATTTACTCCAAGGATGCTCTCGTACGGTTATTTTATTTTCATACTGAAAATATTTAGTAATGACTGTTCAAATCCATCCATCGTAGCGTTATTGACTTTTTTCTTCCGTAGATAAGTACATCAATATTATTTACGAATTCTAAAAAAAAATTAACATTTATTTAGGTAAATTTTTTCTATTTTCGTTCAGACACGTTCAGGTCGGCGTATTGAAAAAGTCTTTACACGATACGTTTCAGACGAGAGAGGAGTTTGCGTTGTTAATTAATTATATTTAAAATTTTAAACTGGACCAACCTTCCGTGTTTAATTTTACATAGTAAAAAATAATTTTTCGTACAGGCATAGGAAATTATTCAATGTTGACATGCAGGAGAAGTTCAAATCGAATACGAGGAAAGAAAAAGTTTTGTTAGTGTTGCCACTCACCAGAAAGATTTTAAAAGTAATTCTTATAAAAATTAAACTGTTTAAATTAAAATATTTTTTCCACAGAATGTACTGTAATTAATTCTGAGGGATAGTATGTGTCAGATCGTATTTTCTCACATTGGTATTTTACACACGGGAATTAATGGATTTGACGTAAATCAGCAGTCGGGGAAAAATTATTATTTTGTCTGGTAAACCGGAAAAATTCATGGAATTACGTAATAGGTAAGCTATTGTTAAGAATCTTCACAGTTCGTTAGGAAATGATGGCCACCGACTGTAAGTAAAAGGAAAGGCATTGTCTGCGGGAAAACCAGTGCAGGGTGGCTCAGCATATGTATTGAGAGGCCAGCATGTATAGTATAGTGGGGGTGCCCCAGGCCAGAGGAGACGGTGGACCTGGTGGCGTGGTTTTTTCACAGTTTGTCTGCCAAGGGGGAAAAGGGGGGGATGGAGCTGCTGCCAAAGAATAGATTGGCGTTTGGCCAGTGAAGCTACTAGCTGCTCCCCCCACTCCCACCCTTGACTCTACCGTGCACTTTTCCCCTTCATCTGGCTGTCTTCCCGCCGCACCGGTTAACATCCGCCTAGCTTTCTGATTTTCAAGCATCCTCGAATTTATTCTTTTTAAACGCCCTATGTCAAAGTTTAATTAATATTACGATTTTTTTTTTAATATTCTGGGAGAGAGTCTAGGAAAACATATTTTGTGTAAATTATCAATAGCTTTTCTTTCACATTTTCTGTTCTTGTTTACCACAAATATTTCTGAAAATTTAATTGAAAATAAATCCAAATTAGCGAGGTTTACCAAATTATTTTTTGGCTTTTATATAGTACATACTTAACACTTAATTTAACTATCTGCACCGTGCTTCGCACTGCTTCATATGCAATGTCTGCCGTTGCCCGCACCACTCTCTTTTGTTCAGCCACCCATATGTTGGCGATTATAAATAGGATTGAATGATTCGGCCACTACTTTCCTCACCTATCTACTTCCAAGGAGACCATCGTTCATACTATGAGACCATCGTTCATACTATTGCACTTGGAGCAATTTTTGCACTGGCAGACATACCTATTTCAGTCCCTTCAAGGAGTAGATTGTATTTTGTGAATTCGAATCTATGGCTCGAGAAAGTGGCTCGCGCCCTTAGCTAAAGGAGACGTAGAGTGCATATGAGTCCTTGCTGTGAAATCTAACACGGCCATACTTGATAAAAAGTTACTGGATGGCATGTGGTATTATAAAGTTGGTAGAAGATCAGATCTGTGTTTGTGGAAGGAGAGGTCGAAGCTTCCTTCATGTTTTGTTGAAAAGTGGTAAATTATACAACAGACAGCATATTACAAGTACGCCACATGACTAACTTGTGCAAATTATGGCAGTTATCTACCGGCCACCGAGTGAGGTGGCGCAACGGTAACATATTGGCCTCGCATTAAGGAATAAATAAGTTCGTTCGATCTCTTGCTCTGGACATAATGATGTTGGTTTTCCATGGTTTCCCTAAATTTATGCTTGAATGATTCCCTAACAAAGGCCATTGCCTATTCCACTCCCGTTTCCTGACATTTTGTAAAGTTGTGCATGACGTATATAAATACTTCGCTGTCCACGAGACGTAAACTTCACACACCTACGATATCTCCAGCCACCCATTTTGATCTATCCATGCAATTTTTCTTTAACCAGCGCGTCAGAGGAGGCTCAGATGTGACGGAGACATAAGGTCGACCTTGAAGCGCATATCAAATGCTTCATCGCCTCAACGAGCCAAGCTCTGAACTAGCGTGCAGGCTTCCCGCCGAATCAATTTTACTATGGGACATTAAGTGAATGTCAGTGGTGGAAAGTCTACAAAGTTCAGTGCAGGTCGCAATCTGAGTTTCACATACACCCGGTTAATACTGTTTGAACTACGGCAGTCTGGAAAAGCCGTTCTTAACTATGTTGGGAGGCTTAGAAACAGTGTTTTTAATGAGCATGGTGTCTTGTCAATGAGGTTGTCTGAAGTTTGTTTTCTTTTGGCAAGTTGGTAGGCCTACAATGGACACATGTGAAATATTTTCGTAGAAAAAAACCTGTTTACAAACATACTGCAACACATTTGAAGCATAGGGTAGGTGGCACCCCTATAGAAGAGTACTACTAGAGGAGACAATAGTAAGCCATACAGGCAATATTAATGCTCCCACCAAGAATGCCAACAGTTTCATGTGTTGAGCACTACATGCTCACAGTGTTTTCATTGTTTTTCTATGAAAGTTTAATTGGTGACCCTATAAGTTAATTTTATTTGTGAAAAGAAGGGGTGAAGTCAAAACGAATGCTTCTCCATTTTTTTTTGCAGGTTGCTCAGTCTGGAAAAAAATCATTTTGAACAGTTTTGAGGGATCTCAAATACATGGTACAAATATGTTTGTGGTATGAAACACAGAAGTGTAGTCTGTATTCCATGTGCTGTTCAAGATATTTTCATATTGTCCGTCATGTTGTGGTGTAATGAACTCTCAGCTAGGAAATGTAGTTTCATTCACAACTGGCAACTGATGTGGAGACATGTCAGAGCACAAGGTCAGGTTGAACACTGCAGGGACTAGAAAGTGTTAAAAAAGTGTTTACAAAATTTCAGTCGGTGTTCTTTTTACATATATGGACAGATTTTAAGTTCAAAGAAATTCGTTTTGGGAGCTGAAAACACATTGAGTGTATTGTTAGTGTTCATAGGCATAGTATCACTCAATTTTTTTTTGGGGGGGGGGGGGAGAAGGAGGGGAGGGGATATAATTTAAATGATTGGTAGTAAAAACAATTAAAATGTGCATGTATTTGCTTGAAAATATATGATTGCAGTATGAATTTTACATAAAACACAAATATCTATATTTATGATTACAACAAAGAGTTGCAATTTGCACATTTTTTTTTTTGTTTAGTAGGTGAAAATATTTTCAATTTTGAAATTGGTGAGGCATGTACAACCCTATTCCCCGTGCCCTCCTTCTCCAAGGCTACGCCTATGTTAGTGTATTTGGTGGTTTAGTTCAGCGGATGGTCTTTAGTCTGTGGTGATGTGTTTACAGGGACGTTGGCGTGGACTGTTGGTTGCCAACCAGTTTATACACAAGAGTATTGGTATGGTGCTCCTTGCGGGAGGCTGGGGCATGGGAGATGATGCTCTCAAACAGAACTCTGCGTGCTGCTGCGACTACGTGTCTGGTTCCCGGCTGTGCAGGCCTCGTGAGCAAGACAGCGACGATGAGGTAGCACTCTTTCCTCTCAACAACCAGGTGGGTGAGCGACACAATCCTCAATGAAGTGTATGATTTGTGCAAACTTGCCTGGGGGTGACGCACCAACTAATGTGCATGGAAGGCTGTCTGGAAGCAGTAGTCAAGTCAAACAGGATCTTGATTATTGTTACTGTCTTTCAGTGTATCATGGTTCGTTGTTCTCAAACAGTTTTATTTAACATGTTTTTGTTTACAATTATGTTCGTTACATGCTGATTTTTTTTTTACTACAGACTCTTTGATAAAGCAGCCAGCGTGAGTAATGTTTTTATTTTGTGTTATGAATTTTAAAATAGTGGTTAAAGTATTTTAAGGTAAGTGCCACATTAACTACATTATGCATAAATTATTATTACTGAATGTACGTACAAGCATTTCTGTGCAGTTTGTAATGTTCCACTATGTGATGTAACGTAACTAATGTAACGAAAGCAACGTCTGCCAGTTGACTGGGCCAGTCACAAGGTTAATGCAACACCACATGACTGTGATTTGCGGTTAGAGCCCCAAGTTACATGAGAGTTAAAATATCCAATCACTAACCACGAAACAGAACTGTAGATGTGTACCTAAAGACACTGAAACAAACTGGGGCAAAAAATTTTGTGGCCCTACTCATTAGTATTCAGCCTTTACGTACAATATATATTTGATACAGTAGTTTGGTACATTCATTTCAAGTCCAACATATCGGGCGTGGTCTACATCACTTTTCAGCGTCATTTTTTATTTTTTATTTCAAAATTCAGCATTTTTAATTAAATATTTTCTTTTTTGTTTTTATTTAGAGGTCAAATTGTAGCTTACAACATTGTTATGCACTGTGAATTTTTTCAGTGTGGTACATCAGTTGGTTTTAGTGGCGTACATAAAACCGTAAAATGAAAATTTTGAAGTTTACTAGTCATTATGCAAAAACTGTTAGAGATACAAAAATTTCCTAAGAGGAAGATTGTCACAATTTATGTCTAAAATAAGAAACAAATATGTGGTACAAATATAAAAATAAATAAGATGTTGAAAACTGATGTAGACTATGCCCTTAAGAGTGCGTGGTACATAATTCAACGCTAAAAGCATTAATCTATAAATGTAGGTTTCTTGGAGCCAATTTGCGAAGATTAAACAATAGCAATCATAGACAATAGTTTTAGCTAATGTTTTAAACAAAATTGTTTCCAGTGTTACAAACTTCTGAGGCACAATCTCAGACGCTGGAACTTCGTGCATTTAACTGCTGCGCAAGAAATCACACATAACAAATTAGTAATTCTAGATAAATATTTACTCATGAAGTTGGCAAATACCATTATCTGGGATTGTCATTGAGTATTTTATCCACATTGATGATTATTTATCTATCACGCACTCTTAAGGGAATTTCTTACCTTTCCGTCAAAAAATTGTGTTCTATAAATGTTATAGGTTGGCTCAAAATAAAGGATGGTAATGGTTCACATAAGATTTGAATTTAACAGCTGACTATTGCCTGTTTCAAAAATATAAGTAGGCCCTAGTGATTTCGTAATTAATTAGTTCACACAGAACATGATTACTGCACACTGATAATCTTGTTCAACTGTAGAAATATACCTAACAGAATATCAGATTCTACAATGCCAGTAGACTGTTCTCATTTGTTTCCCGATTAGTTGCTGCACTTACATTAAATTATTTTGTAACAGTAACATTTTAATAAATGTATTATTAACACACACGGTAGCATTCTGGTACAATTAAAACTATGGGTGTGTGTCTTTAAAATATGTTAAGGAGGTGCTGTTGAGTTCCTGTGAAAAAGATGTCCTTTATGTCCTTGCAGCTGTTGAGTTGTGGGTGTGTAGGTTTCACCTGTAAGGGCAGGTGTAATTAAATAGTGTTCACAGTGTGCTTTGATGTTTCTCCTTGTGTTACTTCTAATACAAGTGTCACTAGCTAGCTGGTAACGCAAGCTGCAGCGAGTCTTAGCGCGGTGAAAATGACCACAGACTCCACTTTGTCAAATGTTTGAGTGAGTACCAGGTTCTTATATGATAAATAATAGTAGAATCTGTGTAAAAATACATAGTACTTGTAATTTGTATCGGTGAAATATTTTATTTCCAATCCAGAACTAGCTTACCACTTCTATTTCACATTTTTTCCTAGAAGGGTTTTTGCATTAGCATGCATACATGACATTTGTGTATTGTAGGAGAGTTAAAAATTCCTGTGATGAAAATACATAGTTTGCTGAGTGGCAGTTTGTGTTTTCGTGTGTGGGTTGACGCAAGTATTGGAAAATATTATTATCTGGTGTCAGGTCGGTGGGCACACCCGTCTGTTATTGCTGAACCAGGCTACCATCTGCAAACCACTCAACATGCGGGAGTATGACTTCTACCAGAATATTCCAGAGGACATCCAGATGTTTGTGCCTCAGTTTAAAGGTAAGTTGGATTGTTCCAAGGCGGCCCATGGTCCAGGAAGGCCATGGAGATCTCAAAAAAGAAATGTCCTTAACATACTGCACAGAGTTCTTCCAATTCCACAGAATCTGAGGCTTACATGTGCAGATGCCCATGCAGCTGTTATTTGTATCCTGTGTGTTCTAGTTGCTAATTTGATTAGAAATAAAATGCCTTGCATTATTGTGTTTTACTGTCAGTTGCTTAGGTGTAATTTTGCAGTGTCAGCTAGGTAAGGCTGATCCACTGTGTGTTTTTTACTCTCAAAAGCAATTAAAAAACACTTTTCCCATTTGTAGTTGCGTTCAATGCGTTTGTAGTGAAGTATCATGCTTAGTTTGGATACAATTAGGTAATTGGTTGATTTGGAGCTAGACAACAAAAACGTGATAGATTGTTTTCCCAAATTTAGTTCCAGTAGCCTCAATACGTCATATTACCTATACTTCTGTGTTTCAGTAAAATGCACTGTAGTCTTTATTAATGCTATTTAAATTCATGAACTGATTCCTTTTTTATTTCCTGAAAAGGGTATATATAAGCCTGGTATGGTTCAAAAGTTTGTTAGGTTAAATAGATATACATATTGACTTGCATTGTCACATCAATTGAAAGTCCACTACTTGCAACACTTAACTGTTACCACTGAACTTCTGTGGCCAACAGCAATAAATGCCATCCCGTGCACAGTGATTTTGTAATTCTGTGTACGCTACCTTGCTTTCTGATGTAGCAGCCACTAAGCATGGTACTTGGACATACTTTGTGTTGTGATGCGTGCTACGTTGTTTTTTGTTGTGTTGTAAGGAAATAAAAGATGCTGTTAACTGCCGTGATCAAGTGTTTTTTCTTGCGCTTTGTGCAAAACAAACAAAGTTTCTCCCTGTTATATTAAGGAGAATCGTTGCCGCCATCGGTACCGCCAGGCGCATTGAGCGTGCAAGAGGTCAGCCACTTGACTTGAGACGCTCGGCGGCGTGTGTTGTTGGGGAAAATTGTCGGGCCGCTTCACGACTCGCTAACACACCAAGGGTTTGTATGGATTGTGGACACAGTGTATGCTTTGTTTAGTGACGTACCAACACGTATTTACCCATTCTATGCACACTGTTTCACTTCGGGTGTCATTAAACTAACATTTTATTTTAAAAATGTTGGTTTGCACTCATAATATTTTGTTTTAACCTGCCTGTACTTAATAAGCTTTTTGAATATTTTTTGACTCACCTAAAATGGCACTATTGTTTAGTGCATTTGCATTTTTTTGCAGGTAGACAGTAATAAATCTTTGTGTGTCTCTTTCAGTAATGATATTGGTACTTCACTAAAACATAACATAATCAATAAAATAATCTATAAACCCTTGAATTTCGACACTGTAAAAAGTGTTTTGTCAGAAATCGTATTGTAGGCATGCGGGCTGGGTTGTACTTATGTTTTTTTAATATTTTTCTTTCTTTTGAGGCATGCACAATAGTTGAGTAAGCATTTTGCATTATTTTGTTGCAGGTGTAATGCAAGCAAGCAATGCAGGTGGTGGAAAGCTAGACAAGCGTTACAGCCCCAGTTTCTGTGATGATGTCACTAGAGGAAAGTTGTCTGGCTCTAAAAGGAAGCGAGAGGATGTTCTAAGGTTTGTTGGTTCATTAAAAACAACTAATACTATTGTACGGTGCCAATGTACAAATATTAGTACAGGATCACAACTGTGTATCTCTGCGACCTTGTTCGCCAGTCCCCGTGTTCGGCTCCTCTGACGAGAAACTCTGAAAAGGCTGCCCAGCTCTGGCAGTTTCCCTGTGTGTCCACCCACCAATGATCCTGTGGTTGTAATGCTGCCGGAGGTGATAGTCCCAAGTGGTGGGTTCCTGCCTTCCTCTTGTTCAGGAATCAGTTCTATTTCGCCAAAAGGCGTGTGTGTCTGCTGACATCTGATTGGGCTTTCCAAGGATTGCTGCACTGTGCCGTAGCGTTTCAGATTCGGAATCCAGACATACATCCCACTCTCCAGAGGTTACAGTGATCTTGCTCCGTGGCGTTTGTCGTAGTTGACCTTGGATCTCATTTTGAGAAGGTTATTCTGCTCTTGAAAACTTTGTGCCAGTGAACAATTCCACTTTGGCTGCGGGACAGAGGCAGCTACAGGCAATGTAGTTAACAACTTCATCCTAACAGCAGCTCTGCAAGTAAAAAAAAATTCCAAGGGGGTAGAGCAGAAGCAGCTTTAGGTTATAATCTAGTGACAGAACGTTTTAGATGCTTCATTACCATTTTCTAGTGACGAAGGGGTCCCGCATGTTAGTCGCAGACTTAGTCTTATCAGAATCCTTCGCTTACGATGTGGCTCAGGAACTTCACTTCCATTTTGAGAACCAACTTGACATTTGCAACTGGGCTAAGCACTCCTCTGCTGATGGCAACAGCAACCTTTTTTTTACTGACATATCAGTTAAACTCTTTATAGTCAATTTTCCTTCAGTACCACCACCATTGGGGCCAAACTAGTGTGTTGGGATGTGTGTTAGTGTAATGATGTTGTCATTAACCATTTGGTCTAGCTTCTCTTTCACTAGTTCTCTTAGAGGCAGCGTTACTCATCTAGGGGCCACAACTGCAAATGGCTTCACATTTTTCTTCAAGGTGTAATATTCATGCAGGAATTGACTCAATCTCTGGAAGATGCTTGAAAACTTAACCACAAATCTGTCTGCTACTACTTTTTAACTGACAATATCAAGTGCTTGTATGGCTGGCTGGCTGGCCCAGCAGTGGTGGCAGCTTTGAGATTTTTTCCTAGTTTGACCCTCAATGCACAGTCTCACACTTAGATGGCTGTCTGTCTCTGATGTACAGTAAAATCTCATTACAAAGTGTGCAAAAGGAAATTGAAACTTTTCCTTTAATACTGAAAATACTTTATGTAGTGAACAGTAGTAAATAGAAAACTTTGTGTGGGTGTTTCAGTAGATATACATTACAATGAACTAAACTTCAAACTGAAGTGCTTCATACTGAGATTTCATTGTATCAGCGCTTGTGTCTATTATAAAGGTGGTTATGGTCGCTTGCAGCAGCAGTTGAACAAACCAGGGATCCGAACAGAACTTGCAGGTTACCACGCCCATGTAATAGTGTTGGTGGTCCTCTTCACCCTCCAGTTCTTGCACATTAAAGCCCTTATTTTTGTAACACCATCATTTGTGTCCCATTTTGTCACACTGGTCGGTGCAGGACAGGCTGACCATTTCCAATTGTTTTCAAATTGTGTTTACTGTTATCCTACTTCTAACATCATGTTGTGCTATCTACGTTATTACTTTATATTAATATAACTCAAATACCACTTCAGATGGAGAAAAGTTACATCTGAAATTGGCCAGATCTGGGCCAGATATGAATTAGTGTATATTTCTCTATCCCTAATGCCAGATCTAGCCAATTTCAGATCTGGCCCAGATATATTTTTTTCATATGGGACACTAGGCCTTTCAGTACAGATGGTCACATAGGCATACCTCTCGTTACTGCTCTCAACCTAACCTACTCCACATCTGTCAAATTAGCCTACACCACAGGAAAAAACTGTGGATTTTTACTATCAATTCTTGTATGACGCTAAAATCAGGAAGTACAGGGCTGCCGACAAATTTAAAGGATGGGGGTACTGGAGGCAGAGGAGGTAAATGCAAATAGGTTCAACATCAGTCTGATTTGTAAATAATTTTTTACTGTATTATTTATCTTTATGTATCCATGCACACAAAAAGTTTACTGGGTAATAAATTGTATTAGGGAATGATAAGAGAATAAAGGGGAAAAGGGTGAATTTAGTAAGGTATGGCATCCTGAATAACATAAATAACTTGTGTGGGAGCTTAGAAATCCTGCCAGTGATACTGGTAATTACGTAGTGAAATTTTAATAATCCTTTACCAACTAAACCTGGGGGCCGAATGGTCAGACCATTTGCCTCCCACCAAGGCGAGCCAGGTTCAATTCCCGGCGGGGTCGGTCCCTGGATTTTCGAATGTGGGATTCGTACAGGACGATGCCGTTGGTTGGCGGGTTTTCTCAGGCATCTCCCATTTCTCACATCCTTTCATTCCTGTGCCGCTCCATACTCGCATCATGTCACCCTTCACCAGCGCTAAAGACCTCTATGTTAAGCGCTGACCAAAACTGTCTCTCTCACTCTCTCTCACCAACTAAACAGTTTATTTTGACGGAGAGAGACAGGTTAGTGCGTCAAATGCACAGGAAAGAAAATAAAGAATAATAATACTGCAGTTAAGGCAGAAGACGCTGTTGGCACCTACTATTGCACTTACTATGCAGCAGAAATTAGTATATGTTCTTTGTTTTGCTGTGTTTTAATAATCGACTATTATTTCAACTTGTTCAGAAGAGATTTTTAAAAGAGTTAAAAAATTAAAATATGTAAATCTTGATTTATATGCTGTTGTGACAGACTTTTTAACAGATTGTTTGTGGGCATGTTACAGTAGTAGAATTTATGGATTGTTGGAACTTGTTTAAATGCATGTGTACGTACATAAAACTTCTGAACTTAGTATGTAGTGTTGTAAAATGTGCATGATTGAGATTTGCTCAAATCTACAATATGCAGTGAAGAACTAAAATATAAATATTTATTACCTAGGAGCAGAATGAAGTATTGCTGTGCTGAAACCCAGCTTTTAGCAGTGTAGTGGTTGGTTTACTTGAGGAGAGGTGGATTACCCAATTACAAATTGATCACACTGTCTTTCTGTAGCAAAGTTTGTGGCTCAAGTCTGAGTTATATTTTGAAAAATATTTTGTTGCAAGTTACCCTAGCCAACTTACATATCAATTTTCCATTTGTTTTTGTTGGTCATTTTCTATACAGTGCTTATTTGTTTTAGGATGAAAATACACAGCAATGGATCTGGAAATGAAGTTTTGAAGAATTCAGTTCAGACTGAGAACAGCAACAAGCAATGTATCCTTTTGAGACTGTTACAGTCAATGTGTTTTTAGACATGGGTTGTCTGTAGGAAGCATAACATTGTAAAAGTTTGATTAGCATTAGAGTTACAGGAATTTTAGCTTACCAGTATATAACATCTGTATGTTACTGTGTATTACAAGGATGGTAGGGAAGGACTTCTAATGCTAGTGGGTCAATGAGAGGGAAGGAATAGTTATAGGCATTGAGATTACATATTATAATTTAAAATACACAAATACAGAGTATCATGGAGCTTGATAGTTACATACACAAAAGGACAACATGTAATGCGCAGGAGCGTGATTAGCGACATTTTGTCGAACAAGTGGGCTTCCTCTGGCGAAAGGTAGGTAAATACTCTAAATAGTACTGAGAATGTTGAGAGAGTAGGAACAAATAGTAGCAACATAACAGTTGATAAACAATAATAACAGTTAAGAGGAAGAATAATTCTAGGTGCCGAATTTGGAGGAATAAATTCCTACAGCCACCACGATGGAAGGAATAAATAACAGACCATATTGCTCTCTACTAGCATACACTAGTTAAATTGTTAAGTCTACAGAAACTAAAAACCCTTTTAGATCTTTACGTAATACAAAGATGGTGATTTCGTTCGCTAATAATTCAGGTTATTGAGTTTCTGCAAAGGATTAAATGGATTTATTTTTAGGATTTTATTTCAACATTTCATAGTAGGTCTAGTTTATGTTTAATTATGTACGGCGATGGGTTGGTTTCAAAAGTGCCTGCTGTAGCGTGAACTGCCCGTACATAGTGCAACTACTCACATTGAATAGTAAGTGTAGGAATGCCCTTGACTCAGCTGTACCACAGACTTCCTCTTGCTGGAAAACATAACATCAGTTTACGTGAAGCCGTGCATCCTGGACTTGAAGATGGGTACGCGCCAGCACGGTGACGATGCCTCCGCAGAGAAGAAAAGCAAGCAGATGGCCAAGTGTGCTGCCAGCACATCTGCATCTCTTGGGGTTCGCCTCTGTGGCATGCAGGTGATTTCTCGTGTTTCTTTAACTCTTTAGATTTAACTGCTCATTATTTCCTCCATTTTTTTCTCTAATGGAGTAATTCCTGCAGGACATCTGTAATAAAATCAAAATTCATCACGTCTAAATACCATTTTACAGTGTTTATATGTGAAAGATTGTGGGCCATTTAACTGTTGAAGGTAAGGTGGGTGGGCTTTACGTTTTATTGACAGCAAGGTCATTAGAGACGGTGGCACACAAATTTGAACAATGACAGTGATTTTAGAAAAATTGCACTTCAATAAAAAAATTATTGTACAGTCATAACACTTGTTGTATACAATATTTACTACAAGTTGATAAATTGAAACTTTCAACATTGTGTATCACATGGAATGTGTGCTTGACATTTTTGACAGAAAACATTTTCTTCTTTCCATAATGAAGAGTAAGTAATTTCTGAAATACCTCAGATCAAATAATTGTATCATAATTTAGTTAAGTTACCTCAATACAAGACTGGAAAGGGGAAGGCGGAGGGGGAAAGATAGAAAAAGGAGAATATGTTGATGTAGGAGCCTTTCATGTTACAACTCACTACTGTTGATGTGCTACCCACAGAGCCATTGGTAGTAACTCCTGATTTTCGAGATAAGATTACAATTCCCAAAACTCTATAGATTTTCATGAAAATATTTTTAGCATTAAAACTATCAAGCTCATGTTCACCTTAATGGGCATACATTTGTTACGGTAACCTTGTTCTGATTGGCTCAGTTGAGTAATAAATATGGCTGGTAACTGAGGGGAAATTTGAAGATAGTGTATAGAGTCCATTGAAATGTAGGTTTTGCAATAATCTCTCTGCATGAATCAGTGTGTCCCATACTCTTAGTTCTTTAATATGCATCACTTGGTTCAATAGTTTGCTGTGTGGAGATAATTTAGTTCAGAAAATTCTCTCTCAGCTCTTTGTTATGTTGTACACACCGTAGATATTTGATTCACTGGGTATATGTTACTTGTTCGTATTAATTATGGAATTGCAGTATTTTCTTGAGTTGTCTGCGCATATTTTTGTTGTGTGTATGGTCTAATTAAACAATACATGACCATATTATACCTATCTTTTGTAGGCTGTGTTGCACTATTGACTCCAACATTTGCAGTCACAGTAAATTTATTGCACAAATATTTTATGGCAGTTAAAAAAATATGTAAGACTATAATAAAAAGTATGTGACAGGTCAAACAGAAGTTCACTTGGTGTTACTACGGTGTGGATGAGATTGATAGAATGTGTTATGATGTGGCTGAAACATGGACTTCACACAGACAAGGGCTGGGTGTTGATGTACTTGTAAGCCACTGAATAGAATTAGGCTGTTATAGGTGATTCGGTGTGAAGTGAGCACATTTGAAACCTTTCAGATAATTTAGTTTACTGCCCTATTTTTAATACAATCAAAAGTTCTCACTTTATCGCAAACCACCTATATATAGTTCACCATTCTGTCAAAGCATAATGCACTTCATGGGTAGATTTTTAAGACTTGTGACATACTGTTGAAGTGACATTTAGAATTTTGAAGTTACATGTCCGTACTGTATTTCTGCTTTCTGTCCAGTTACCTTTAGTTTCCATTTCACTAATACATTTTTTTATTTCGGAAAACTGTGCTTGATATGAAATTAATATGTACCTACATTTACAGGTTTACCTGTAAATGTTGGTGTAATTTAAACAACATGTGTATTTTCATTATAACTCTGTTACATTGAAAATTGAAAGTATGTATGTTGTTAGAATTGTCTGTTGATTTAGAATGGCAGCCTGTCCATCCAGACTTTCATTCTGTAATGGTCAGGATTAAAATTTACTGATTTCATACACTCCAGGCCATTAATTAAACCCTTTAGTCAGTTGCTAATATTTATAAAAACATTGCAAGGTTCAGGTGGTTTAATTTTCACATTTCTCTGTTACATAGTTGTAAATCATAGATAACTGAATTTCTGTATTATAATTTAGTTTTGTTGCACATAAGAAGAAAATGTCCTGCTGTAATAGGTAATTAATTTGAGACAAATATTGTGATATTAGAGAGTGTTTTTACATACAGTAGTTTATTTCCTCTGGGAAGTATTGACTGTCATGGCTATAAACAATGCTTATATGTCGTCTGCAGGTGTACCAGGCGGACACAGACCAGTACGTGAAGCGCGACAAGTACTGGGGGCGTGGCCTTAACGAAGAAGGGTTCAAGGGTGCTCTGTACAGTTTCTTTCACAACGGCTTCCGGTTACACACTCAGAACATACAGCGTGTGCTCGAACGTCTCGACGAGCTGCGCAGGGTCATAGAGCGTCAGAGCAGCTTCAGGTTTTACTCCTGGTACGTTGAAGTGCATGTTCTTGTATCCTCTACCCAATGGACAGTTAAATTGTATTGCTGCACAAGTTATGCATGATTCAGTAACTGTTAAATCCTAGTTTAAAATTACTGACATGAAAATTATCAGTTTGTTGCTTTTAAAATGATATGAAAATTTCCTGTACATTATTTTAAAGAAAGCGAATTATTCAGTTTTTAAATCAATGGAAATTTTTATATGTCTGTTTTACGAAGTCTCACATTTTGCATTATAAATTGAAAGGTATGTTAATGACGTGTGAAGTCACACTTTCTTTAATAACTAGAACAACTGTATTGGACAATACATACTTGCGTTAATGGTGGTTTTTTATTTACATGTTTAAGTGGCTTCTGGTAATCAAGTGTCCAGGAGAGTAAACTCATATAGTTGAGCGTTAGTAATAGTCACAGAGTTTGACAAAATACAGGGTTTTTATGTGGCTTTCTTGTTGTTCCTTCGTTGCTGTAAATTGTTTACATCTTCTGCTTGATTCTGCAAAACCGTAATGGCGTAATGTAATACTGTAGAGAAATGCTTTACCTCGGAGCCAAAGCCAGATCCTGTGACATTTATTACATTGAACATTTTTTCCTATGAAGGTTACCTTAACATTGTGTAACCGGTTGTGTTCAAGTCCCAGATTTCATGGACAATCTGTGATGTATTGTGTGACAAAATTGTCAGAGCTGCAAAAATTTGTGTTCACAATTTTTTCCTTGATGCTATTCTGAAGTTCCGCGAATAACAAACAGATGCCATGATGTTAGTTGCATGCTTCAATTGGATTATCGAGTGCACTTTGATTGTAACATTATATGCAAGTTTAATGTTGAGTTCCTGCATACTGTAAAGAGTTATGGCATTGATTGTGGTTCTGTATGTTAAATAAATTCCATTTCAACTTCTGTATTTGTAGGCATAGTGCAAATGTAGATAATTTTTTCGTAATTGAATGTGCAGTAGACAGAAGAGAGGAACAAGCAGCAAACAATGCAGTGTTTCAAATCTCACATTACATGAAACATATTAGGTGCAAGTGAATTTCGTGAATTAATTGTAGACAACAAGTACTGTACTTCTTTCTGCTGTTAAAACTTCTGTGATGTACATAGGTTGATTGCTGAAAGAAAATTGTTCTGTATAATACAAAAGTGATAATTTGTGTACTGTACAGTGAAATCTCTAGCTATATAGTTTTTGGACCAATGCAGCAAAAGAAAAAATTTATATGGACTTAGTGAAAAGGAGAGAAACGCAACCTAAAATTTTATGAAAGATATAATTAAAGGTAGCATATAAATTAAACAATAGTTTGCCATTTGTAAAGACCAACATTTTGCACAGCATCCATTAACATCTGACAGGTGTTTTTAAAATTTATGATTCCGAAAATAAAACGACTTAAAAAAAAATATGAATATTTTTGTTATTGCTACAAACTTTCATATGTTACATGGGCTTAAGAGTAAAAATATGTAGTCAAGTTTACTGTGACAAACAAATATTACATCAGTTAAAGTAGCTGCAGGACCTTAACAGAGGTTTAGATTGTCACAACTTTGATTGTTCTGTCATGAGCTTGTTTTTGTGCTGTGGTATCATAAGTTAGTCTTTGGTGAATATTTCAGTTCTTTTTTGAGAAAAACGAACGTTAAAAGAATTTTATGTGTGTGCCATATGTAAGGAATGCACATTTTGTGTTCCTTTTTACAAATAATTCAGGGTTATTTTTCTGGAATCGGTGTTGTTTTTCTCGTAATAGGAAGTACTGATTAATTATGCCTTCATATGTCAACCAACATGAAAATAATTTGTCACTAATATACACCAAACACTAATACAATAAAACATCGTTATAAAGAGTATGGCTTGTAAGACATTCACTCTTAAGATCTTTTATGTGCACCATCATGTAAATTGTCTGAATATAACACAAATCTTATATTATAAAGACAGTTTTTGCTGCCGTCCATTGTTGAAAGAAGTTGGAAGTAATTTCTCAAACCTATTTATATAAGTATACTCACTGAATTGTTCAGTCACCATTTGCAAACTGGAACCTAACTGCTTCAGAGTGATTACAACTAGTGGTGGGCCGATACCAATTTTACCCCATATCCTATTGATATCCAATACCGATATCTTCACGTAACGTTTTGCACATTTTAGTTAATGGACAATTCTTAACAAAAATTTTGTACATATTTGATGTATAGGTAAAATGTTACTTGACTTATGATGTGTTACTTTTGAATAATATCACTAGAGGATAATGATTTTAGCTTGCACTGGGTCACTGTAATGGTACATAAAATAAAAATAAAAAGTAAAAATGTTGATACTCTTTACATAACATCCCATACCAAACTATGAAGCAAATGTTAAAATTATTAACAGGAATGTTACACTTAGACTGTGTTCCAAATAGGTAAAAATGTAGCTATGCTCACGTACTTGCGCTCGGAAGTGACGTCGGAGAGTGTTGTTCTGAAAGGCAAAGTGCGAGTACATTTAGCAAGCATGATGCTCAATGCATGCTCTTAGGGCCATGTTTATTTACGTCTGAGAACACACAAGAAATTGTGGGAGCGAATACAAGTGTGGATTATTTGGAACATAGCCTTAATTGAATTGAAATATATGAAGTAAGGCCATGAAACCCATTGTTTTCCACGATCTTGAAAGGGAGTAAATCACTGCAGTTTGCCAATCAGTTACGGTAAGTGACGTGTATGCAAACAAGTGAATAAGGCTGTTGGTTTTTTAACACATCTTCAAATTTATGAAGCCAGGTTTATAAATTGGTAATGTTGAGGTACAAAAGGACAGTGTAAATGAAAGAAATTTACTTTCACTACACACAGAAGTCAATTTGAGATTAGGATGGCCATCCACCTGTACTTGTGAGTCGTTAGTGTTTAATGGATAAACATTGTGAGGTATAATTTTGCTTAGGCATTTGGTTTTAACTTGCCTACTATGGAACGAATTGAATCTAAATGTTTCCTCAAATCGATGTTGTGAAAGTTCTTGAAGCAAAATTTACACACAGCCTTATTGTCAACCTTTATCATTATTGTAGTTCTTAGTGTGTAACCCGTTCCTAAAAAAAGTAAAAAAACCGTCAAAAATATGTTGTGTGGTATGCGCCAACGTAAAATTATGGCCTACAGAAAATTTGTAAAGTCTAAAGTTTCTGAGAATTACTTGTATATACATGGCCATTTACCAAAGAACACAATGCAATCAGATGTGACATTTGTATTAAAAAAAAGTGTAGCAAATGTCACATCACAATGAATAGTTAAACGAAGTACCTGCTTGTTATCTCATGTTCCAAGTTTCGTTGCTTCTGTGGCATCATTTGCGGAGAAGCGATCAATAATAAAAGTGCTATATATTCGTGGCCACTGCTCCAAAGAAGTTTTGCATACAGTGTTAAACGAATGGGGATAGACTACCAGGCACAGTTGTAAAAACAATCTGATGTTCATGGTATCCTGTTGTGATCATAGCAGTCTTTGTATTATGCTGACTTGAAATGGTTGAGTGTACAAACATAACTGCTATATCGTAAGAAAATGCTGATAATTGACAGTACCGTGATGCATGAAGTGTCTTTGAAGTGAAGATTCATTGACTAGTACATTAGAACCCTGTTATAACTTTTCTGAAGGGACTCAAAAATGTGTTCTTTATAAAAGGGAATTCCTTATACGAGGGTAATTTCTTGTTAAAAAACAGTTTAAGGAACCAAACATAAGAAGTCTTATAACCAGGAAAATGTTATACAAGGTTTCATTATAACAGGGTTCTACTGTAGGTATTTTGTTATTTTTGTGTATGTAAGCAGTACATAGTAGTTGCTGCATTGTAGATTTAGTTTCTATGTCGCTCCGAACATGATTTGTGGGAGAAAAGAATTATACATACTAGTAAGAAAATAGAAATGTGCAAAGTCATTAATTTTTCATTTTTGCTTGAGGGTCTTAGTACACAAAAAATTCCAGAAACATGCAAGTTCGCTTTCTGTTGCAGCACATCCTGCTTTATCAATGATTAAGTATACGTAATTAGGGGTGGGCGAATATGAAAATTTCTTTTCGAAGCGAATATGTTGAAATATTCACGAATTCGAATCGAATATCAAGTAAATTGAATTTTTTAACAAATATAAAATGCAAAATAATTTATACTGTTAGGAACTTACCTTGAAGGCTAATTATAAATTGGGTAAAAAATGAGAATTTTGTAGTGATTTGCAAAAAAAATGTTTTTAGTGGAATTATTATATATAATTGCTCAGTGTTGTAGTGGTACCTAAAAGAATCACAAAATCCCAAAAAATGTTGGTTTTATAAAACTTAACAGACCCTAAAATTGTATATTTTTTAAATTACTTTATTAAGCACCTGTTGGAATTTTGAATATTTTCTTGCATGTTTTGCATATTGCTTTATCACCGCTGACACTTTTAGTAAAAAAATAATCAAATAGTGCTCATAGATTTTTGGCAGTTGGCCCAGTATTCAGATCTGAAGTGCTTCCATTAGTTGATTTTAGAAAATTGCAAAAATAGTTTTCCAGGTTGTCTACTTCTACGTAGCGACATTCGTTACTTTGTATTCACGAGGCGCTTATGGAAACCTACCTGGAATCTTCCTGTTGGGTAGCATTGGTCACGTTATCCTTTTGTGCTGGTATAATATATGTATGTAGCATTAAAATTGCGTACAAGTAATAACAATTTATTCCATACCTGAATTACGTACTCTGGCAATATTTTTACTTGATAAACTGCTTCAGACTTCTTTTTCAATAAAATTAATACGATCCGACATCGTATTTTCCGTGAACATGCATTCAAACTGCCTTATATTATATTTTCTATTATTTACACATGCGGGAGTGTTTGTTTACGTTTTACGTGCGCTTTCCTTTGTATCGTCTGCTTGCTGCTATCTACACTACTCCAATCAACGCATGACGTTTCCGACCGATTTACTCTCTATCGAGTAGATCCGAAGTAGTTTCCGTAAGTGCGTACTGATTTCGTCTGAATACCGCATCTCTGAACGTGGTCGCAATACGGCCATGGTCATTATGTGATCGACACACATCTTCACTTGCAAAAATGTCAGTGGGCCATCAGCATTACATTTGTTGTTAACTGATCCGCCTCTCGTGTTGCGTAAATTTAAATTATTACTTTGAAGTGCATAAATAATTATGCACTGCACCGGTCCGTTTCCTTAGTGCGTGTGCTATGACACGGTGGCTGTTGGCTGTATGGCTTGCGACTGAGGCCACTCAAAATGGCGCACTTGATGTAAACATGGATGGATGTAAACCACAGCCTAGGCTGTTTGTTTCCTTTCTAATTACGGCTTGCATCGCATTGAGTGCAATTTCACGACCATTTAGTTAAAAATATTCTGCTGCGTAATCTACAATAATCACTGTAAGTTGTATTTAGGCACAAATTGTTATAGCAGATGTTGTTGCTACAAAAATTAGCAGCGTTTAGCGAAAGTTTCGAAGATTAAACATCTCGGGCTCTAAACAAAAATTATTTAAAGATGTGGTTTCCCTATTGTTTGAATGAAATTAATTGTTGACGGTTTAGTTTCGGCCGTTTTGGCTGCTTTGTATGTACGCTATTAAGGTTATGTTTTCATGGTCCACTAGCCAATGTGGGTGGTTAGTTTCAAATAAAATCTTTGAACGTTTATAATAACGTGAATTCGACACCATCTTCAAGTTTTGGCCAAATAACAACAATTTTTAAGATGACTTATAACCACCAGAAAATTGTAGTAATATTTTCAAAGTTCAAAGTAAAAATTTTATTTCGAATATGATATCGAATAATGAAAATATTTGATTCGGCTTCGAAATTTTGAAGCTTCGCCCACCCCTATACATAATTGTGGCAAAAAAATAGTAATAATTATAAATAACCTGGAATTGGTACAGAGTATCTGAATTTATTTTATCGGATACTTCCGATGCTGATTCCTTCAATTTCAGCAGGTATTGTGGCATTGGCATTCACACAGTACTAATGACAACACTTAATCAACACAGCAGACACTAGTTAAAATGAAAGTTTTCATATAAATAAACAACAGTTTGAAAGAAACCACAGTATCATCCTAAATCCAATTAAAAATACCGTCTGCTGTACACTCATTAGTCACAGTTCAAATCTTCAAAAGAGAAAATGACCATTGTTGTAAGTCTTGACTCTGTGAATGTTGTTCTTCTATCTTTAAACACTGTATTGTACTTAGACAAGAACCATTCACAGTGATCATTGGTGCAAGGGGACCAATCTGCTGCATAATACTTGGTGGAAAAGCTGGCCTCATTAATTTCACAATTCTCAGAGTTGTGGCAATGTCTGGGTGATTCCTTGTTGAAATGTGGCGGTTTAGTGCAGCTTACAACTAACAGAAACTTAAAAACTTATTTCTTTGGTATCCAGTGAAGTAAAATCAGATTTCTCTTAAGACATTTTCAATCAGACGTGGATTTACTAGCACCAGAATGACTCAAGCTTTTGATAATACCCTACATAATAAAGTGGACAAACATATTTTGGCTAGGATCCTGGGCCATTACACAAAACCACTTTCCTTGTCCTTATGAAACTGCTCTTTGAAGTGTTATTTTTCATCCTTTTTTACTTTGAGAGAACCTAGTGCTCTTTTGGTGTTATCAGAGTAAACACCATTTGAAACACTATGTAGAATTTTCAGAGATGTCTCAAGTTCACCCTGTAGCAAATGTGAAGTCTGATATGATGAACCCTCCAAACTTTCGCATAACAACCACCAATTCCTTTGCATGCTCTTTTACAAAAATTGCTTTTAAGTGGACAGCTGCCAGTTGCTGTATGCTCATGTACTCAATACCACCAGCATTCTGAAGAACTTCAGCTCTTCTTTTTGGCAGACGTCACAAATAATTAACTAGTTAAAAGAGATGTGAAGCAAGAGTTCCACCTTGTTATTACAGGAATGGGGAACAAATGATGTTTCTCTCCATACTTTTCTTCTAGGAAACTTGCATACATGTTGTTGGTGCCTCCTCCTAGTTTAAAAAAAAGTTATTTACGTTGCCAACTGTAAGATTTAGCTCGGACAGCTATTTGACCCATTCACCATTTAAAAAAAATATGAGTTTGTGTCTAACACTGCACATATTCTAAATTATTACCAACATTATTTCCAAAGCACTGGTGTACTTGGACATGTACCTTGCAGTCTGTGACCAAGGTTCTCCCGTTGCCATATTTGATGTCATACTTCTGCAGAGAATCAACAATTCCTCTTGTGCTGGTAGTTGCATTAGCTGTAACCAAAGAAATGTACACCTATCACAACCACTTGTGGCTTGTCAAAATCATCACCAAAAAAACTAAACACAGTAGTACAACAAACACACATATTTCAGTATGATCTGTCATTTTGTCACTACAAACATCCACTTGTTTATTTTTAAGATTTTTTTTTTTTAAATCTTCTAGTCTTTGGTTTACCAAGCATTCCACATATTTTTCTCTTAAAGTACGTGAATTAGACAAATCATAAGCTCTATCCTGTACTCAACAATGCCATTTTTTCATGTTGGCATTATCAAGTTTTTGCAAAGGAGTATTATGCTTTTACGAAAGCCTCTGTTGTGACCTTGATGAAGTTATCTTCTTCATAGTGTTAACTGAAAGATGCTGATGCTGAACAATTCTGTTTTACACTGTGCTCAGCAACACTTTCTTGTTAGTTACTAACTAACAATGCAGTCCATACCATACAAGAATTTCATTTTTTGACAGATCATAAGACAGTATAACTATGTGAACATACACATTGTGTATCCTTCCACTGCCATGTACTTTCTAGCTGATAATCAAATCATGTCAACCGTTAAGGGATATGATTGCAATAAAATCTATAATGTGTTGTGATTTTCTTTTCGTTATTTAATATCTCTGAAAAGTAGGTAATTTGTTTTCAATACTGGCTGCAGGTTAATCTTATTAATATCCCATTGTCATTGGCGATTACCAGCTGGGTTTTTTAATCCCTGCATTGCAATGCATTAAATATATTCACAGAATATTAAAAGAATACTTTATACGAATCACAAGCATGCACGAACAGACGAAAAGCCTCAGTTTACATGACATTTTGTTTTGGTTACCTGTACAGGCAGACTGATAATGTTGTGGTTGTTTGTAAAATAGTTGTAGAAATGACTCAATTTGAATAAAATAAAATAGTTAACTGACTAATGTTGGATACGGAGTTGTGTTGTTATATTACGGTTCCTCCAAAATGCTTGCTTATTTTTCACATATACTACACTATTTCCAATGTGTGCGATGGAAGTTAACTGATTTGTTGTTCAGGACTGCCACTACTGCTTCATCAGGCCATACGATCACGTCCAGTTGTTTTAAATGGTGTGTTAATTCTGGCACGTATTACAAACGTTGGTAGCATCTGCTGTCAAAATACTGAATTCTTATTTGGGACGGACTGTACGTTTTGTACACGATTCTTTCTGATACTGCGTTAGAGACACATTACAAAAACAACAAAAAAATGGTTTTTATTATTTGCATATAGGTAGTGTTGTGAAAACTCTCCTACTTTTGTTTGGCAGTCACTGCAGGCTTTGGCATTTTTATTCGCAAAAAATGTTAAAATTAATAGGGGTGGGCGAATATGAAAATTTCATTTCGAAGCGAATTCGAAGCGAATATGTTGAAATATTCACGAATTCGAATCGAATATCGAATCGAATATTAAGTAAATCGAATTTTTATACAAATATACAATGAGAAATAAGTTACACTGTTAGGAACTTACCTTGAAGGCTAATTCTAAGTTGCGTAAAAATGAGAGTTTTTTTGTGATTTGCAAAAAATGTTTTGACTGGAATTATTTATGTAATTGCTCAGGATGTTGTTTCAGATGATTCTGTAGGGTTGTAGTGGTACCTAAAAGAATCTCAAAATCCCAAAAAAATTCAGTTATTTTTATAAAACTTAACTGATCCGAAAATCGTATCTTATTTAAATTAATAATGAAGTACCTGTTGGAATTTTGAATATTTTCTTGCATGTTTTGTATGTTGCTTTATCTACCTCTGACACTTTTAGTAAAAAAATAACCAAATACTGCTCCTGGATTTTTTGGCAGGTGGCCTAGTATTCAGACCTGAAGTGCTTGACTCCGTTAGTTGATTTTAGGAAATTGCCAAAATATTTTTCCAGGTTATCTACTTCTACGTAGTGACATTCGTTACTTTGTATTCGCGAGGCGCTTATGGAAACCTACTAGGAATATTCCTGCTGGGAAGCATAGGTCACTTGACTGGATCTACTCACTGCAGAAGCGGTAGTTTCAGTCGCCGATCTGGGTGACCCGTGTCGAAACAGTGCTAAATGTCCTTTGTGCTGGTATAATATACGTATGTAGCATTAAAATTGCGTACTGGTAATAATAATTTATTCCATACCTGAATTATATACTCTCGCAATATTTACTTGATAAACTGCTCCAGACTTCTTTTTCAATAAAAATAATACGATCCGACATCGTATTTTCCGTGAATATGCATTCAACCGCCTTACAATATATTTTCTATTATTTACACATGCGGGAGTGTTTGTTTACGTTTTACGCGCGCTTTCCTTTGTATCGTCCGCTTGCTGCTACCTACACTGCTCCCAGCAGGGTAGATCTACGTGGATCCGGCGACGGGATA
>PNEQ01073399.1:0-10625 GCA_003012365.1 Medauroidea extradentata | reverse complement strand
TTCTGGCGCCGACGTTGTGGTTGATCGCTTGCTTCATGGAATTCTCTCCATGACGTAGGCTATTGACGCACGTAGGTCAGCCATCACAGGGGGTTGCTTAGGGTATTGCGCCGCGAAAGTAGTTCCACTGTTGCGCACTTTTTGTCCCCAATTATATTATTTGTGTGGATAAACAATTTTATTTCGATGTAAAACCTATTAACGGAAATTTTGGAATCCTTTGTTATGTGTTTAAGTGTCATTTTGCGGGTTTTGTTAAATTTTGGATACTGTTGTATCACTCCGCCGTGTGCGCTATTTGTTACCATGTCCGTTGCCGTGAGAGAACAGTGGAGGCCGGGCGCTGGCCCGAGGAGATAGTGGTGGTGTAGAACAGTGGAGGCCGGGCGCTGGCCCGAGGAGATAGTGGTGGTGTAGAACAGTTGAGGCCGGGCGCTGGCCCGAGGAGATAGCGGTGGTGTAGGGCAGTTTGGGCTGGGCGCTGGCCCGAGGAGATAGCGGTGGTGTAGGGCAGTTTGGGCTGGGCGCTGGCCCGAGGAGATAGCGGTGGTGTAGAACAGTGTTGGGGCCGGGCGCTGGCCCGAGGCGGTCGTTGGAGAGTTTGTGCCGGGCGCGGGCCCGAGGCGGTCTTTAGTTGTAGGGCATTTAGAACGAATAAGTTTCATCATCACCTTGTTTTTTTTTTATTTTACTCGCGCTCAGGCATGGTAACGCCGGACAGCTGACGGGTTTATTGGTGCTTAGTAAATAACCGCCTTTTGTAAACATCTGTCAAAGTTAAACAAAAAATAAATCAACCGTTGACTGAGTGAGTTGTTATTGATGAAGTCACGATGATTAGTCAACCCTTAAGTTAAATCAAACTGAGCTATCCGGAGCACGCGCAAACTTAACATAACCTCAACACCAACTGCAGTAGACTACAACAGCAATAGTCCAAATAGCAACACACAGAAGACGCAAAAGAGGACGCGTCACACTTGAAACATTATACAACTCCACAGCTTTCAGCTTAATTTTCAAACGATTTTAGGTTACCAAATATTTTCGCACCTTCATATAAGACGAGTAGCAATTTTTGAAGGCCAAAAATATGTAAAAATAGTTGTCTCATATGCCGGCAAATACGGCATGTTCAGTATTTGGGGGTAGAGGAATAGTAAAGTGGATACGTATGAGCACTGTAATGAAAATTCGTGTTTCATAGTCAGTAAATTTTTAGTTTTCAGTTACGTATGTAATAATTCTTTAATACAGTGGTTTTTACAAATTATCTTTCCGATTATAAAAATTCATAACTCAGACCATATAAAAAATGTATATGTACGTGAATGTGGTATCGATGGAAAGATGAACTGTAACATTTTTTTAATCGTTGTTAGAACTGTTGCGTGGTTATAAATCTCGCAGCTAGGGCAATAGGAAAAAATGACTGCCAGTGAAGACTGGAAGTTTTTTTGTGTGCTGGATTTTCTTGTTTGCAAGTCAGTTATCACTGTGCAACAAAACTGTAGAATGAAGTTTGGTGAAGATGCATCTAGTGGGCCAACTAATCCGTAAGTGGTGCACTGACTTTGTACCAAGGGGGTGAAAGTGCAAGCGGAAGTCAAACAGTCGTCCATCAGGAAGTGATGTAACTTTGGAATGTGTGAGAGAGAGTTTTATGCACAGCAGACGGAAATCACCACAAAGCCAACAGAAAATTGGAAATTCCGCAGCCAACTGTGCGAATGATTGTGCGCAAACGTTTGCAGTTCCTATCCTTACGGTCTGTAATTGTTGCAGGCCCTGAAACTGAATGACGAAATAAAGCAACTGTGTTTCTGCAAGGACATGCAAATTGCTATGGAAATGATAGTTTCGCAGAATTACTGCTGTTTAGGGATGAATCCACATTTCACCTGTCTGGCAAAGTGCACAAACACAAGGTCAGGGGTTTGGGCTATAGAAAACCCTAAAGGTTATGTGGAGTATGTGCACGACTATCCCAAGCTGAATGTGTTTTGCGCCATCAGCTAGGAATAGATGTACAGGTTTTTATATAATATACCATTATATAGACACACACGCACAGACACACACCACACCACACCACACATAAAAGAAAACACAATCACAGGGATTACATATCTGTAAATGTTACAGATTTGGCTTCTTCCATAGTTGGAACAGGACATACAAGATTTAATTTTTCAGCAAGATGGAGCACTACCCCATTCCGACCTGAGTTTTAGACGTGAACTGAATAGGCGTCTATCAAACAGATGGATTGGGCGTGTTGGCCCTGCAGATAATATTGTTTGCGTTGGCCTCCACATTTTCCCACTCTCACACCCTGTGGTTATTTTCTTTGGGAATTTGTGAAACAACATGTGTATGCACCACCTTTACCACCAGCGATTCAGGATCATGTTTGCATCACATGAGCAATTGCTTTAGTTGATCGTCCAATGTTACATGTTTGGCAGGAATTTGACTACAGACTCAATGTGTTTAGCATAAAAAGGCGTTCGCATTGAGCACATGTAAAATGTTGTTAAAAAAATTTTGAGTGTATATTTTTATTGATACCAACTTCAAGTATCTGCATTGTATAGGACTTGGTGAATTTTTGTTATAGGAAAGGTCATTTGTAATAACACACTATACAGAGGTAAGCATAATTGCTGGTATAGATTTACTTTTTATAATTTTGATGTATTGGTAATTTATGAATTATTTTTTGATTTTGGTTTGATTTTGCAGATTACTGAAAATCGTCAGTTGTTTTTCGCACGGAAATTCGAACCCATCATAAATCAAGGCATCATTAACCAGTTAGAAGAATGGCTGTATGGACCTTATCCTTCAAGTAAGAATACATAGTAATAATATGGACTGTAAGTAACTATTGTCTGTAATCCCTCTCCCTCATCATAAAATTACTAATTCTAAGCAAATATCTATATACTAGATTGATATTATTGTGTTACGAGTGTGTGGTTTGTTCAAGAGGATTAGCTCATTTAATTTAACCCATTCTCAGATGTATAAGGTTCAGTCAAACAAACTGCATTTTACATAGGCAGGTGTTCGCAAATGTTTTTCATGCCTCATTTTATGCAAATGCCACTATGGTTCTAGGTACATCATTTGCCTGCCCTTTGGGTTAAGATTGTAGTTAAGAATAGATTTACAGTTTGAATATTAATAAAGTACAGTAGATTCCTGTAATAACAAGTTCGGTATTAGTGAGATCTTGGTTGTAATGATGTCTTTTCGACAAATTTTAAAAAAATAGTAACAAAAATTTTCCATGAAAATTTGCAATTTAATCAAAAGGAATATGTATGGCAACTTTGTGTGAAGTGGTCTTGCGGGCAATTTTATGAGTTTGTCATATGCTCCTTTCTCACCAGCTGTAGCTATGCCATCCCCAGCTGTACCCTCCTCCTCTTTCCCTATAAATGTTTATCCTTTGGTAGCTGAGAAGCCTCTGATACGTACTTACGGCTTGAATACTCAAAACCCAACCCATTCCAAGCAAATTCATTTCAGAATAAAGTAGTGCCCTCGTACATGACAAGGTTCCATATTTCTGTAGTCCTTATCGGTCATTGTGCTTTCAACTTCAGCTTGTATTGTTTCCTCTGGTTTATTGATAACAATATGTACTACGACTTTTTGTGGATTGCTGCTTTTGATTACGATGATTATTGACAACCTATGCAGCATTTTGGACCTTGATTTTTGATGTAATTTTTTATGGGATGACCGGTGGAAAAAAAAATTTGATCTCGCTATCAAATATGAGATTATCTGTCTGCCTGGCATACGCATCCACCGCCCGTGTGACCACTCAACATTCAATGTGAAATGTTTAGACAGGAAGAGGAGGAGACAAGCTATCTTCCTTGCTTGGTAAAGGGGAGATGCTATGTCCGAGATTACTCATCACTGTCAACAGTACCGTAAAACCCTCTCAAGAAGTGCCCACTTAAGCAATTTTCTCTCGCAGTAAGTGTGATTAGTTTTTGCCACGTCTATAAATACGATAGTAATTGGACACATTTAAGAGTTTTCCTGGCCTAGAAATTTAAATTTTTCAGTCCCTTCAGAAACTTCTTAACAGTGTTTTACTGTAATTACGGTGATAAATGTGGATGTTTTTCTAGGCTGAAGATCTTGTTGAAGGAACAAAGTACCATTGTGATATGGATGGTTTGTCTCATTGTTTATGGACATGGTGTCTTATCACAGTAAAAAGACAATGTATAACAGATTTATGTGTGATCACTATTGTAACTTTGTAAACAAAGCTAAAATGCTGGTTGGATAATAAATATGCATGCCCATCAAAATTTCCTTATTAAACATATTAATTATACGATATTGTCAAAGTCAAAACCACATTTTTTTTTTTTTTTTTTTTTTTTTTAATTGTTCATTTGTAGTTGTTTTCTTCTTCACAAGCTTGGATGATGGAAAGTACAGGTAGCAAGCATTTTTTTGCTGTGCCTTGGCTCTGCTAGTTTGGCTGAGTGAAAGAGCCTGCTTGTAAAATGATGATGTAGTAATAGGCAAAGAGTACTATACACGTGACGGTAGTTTGTAGTCATCTTATTTTCACTCAAGCAGTACATTGTGCGTAGATGAGAGCATAAGTCTTATTGCTTGGCCCATGTGAAGAGCCAGTGTGTATATCAGCAGCAGTGCAATATTTCGTTCCAGCTCATTAGCAGTGACACGGTGGACTTGCAGACCTAAGTTCCAGGCAAAGAACATAACTGTGGTACTTGCCCTTGAGCAAGGTGTTGTCGCACTCCGCCCAGGAAGTGGGTTAACAAGCTTCTGAAGGAAGCTGTACACTGTGGCACGCCTGGGAGAGTGGAGTCTTAGAGTTAAGAGTGTGCTTGCACTACTTGTAGACAAAAACAAAATTTTCCTACTTGTATTCGGGTAGATCAGTGTCCACTAACCTAAAACAGCTCTCACAGGAGGCTGAGTTTCTTCTTGGAGAGCCAGCGAGGCTCTTGCTGGGCCTCCTGCTTTAGTTGCACAACACGTGGGTGTGTTGCTAGTTCCGGCCTTGGCGAGGTCTTGATAGGGCTAATAACTGGCTTAGCCCATCGCCTAACTTCCGACAAGACATGGCTCAAGTTGTCAGGCCTATGCCGAGGTTGCCGGTTTTCTGTATCGCGAGTGTGATATTGTCGGCTGAGGGCAGGTAGAGAAAGTGACTGTCCCTATACTTTTTGTGTCTCAGGAATGAGACCTATTAGCAGTGGCTCTGGAAGCGAGCTTGAGCAACGTCATGCAATCGTGGTTCACTCGCTCTGCTCTTCTAGCGTCAAGACTTCCTCAGTGTCTATATTGATAACAAGTACCTGGTCGTCGGGCATTGAGATACAAAAAGATAACAGACTGTATCATTTTTACACTTTGTATTCACAGGTTGTTTGGTTTTACAGGTTTTTTACAAGTCACTGCTATTTACAACTGAATATTAACATTTGCACTGCACATAATTACTCCTACGACTGCATGGTCTTGCCCATGGAGCCTCGATACATGTACACTACTTCGCGGTTGGTTACTAGCCAATTTCCGCAGTCACTGGGGTGCGCCACAATTAATAGGATTTGTTTCCTTTTACTCCTGTGCTCTGTCGGGTATCTCAGTTACCCCTAAAGACAAACCTGAAGGCACTAGGTTCAGGTAGGTGGGAAGGATGCAGACAGTGGTTTCATGGGTCGGGTAGCAGTCGTGCATGGTATTGAAGGCGAAGGGAGGGAAGGCTGCAGACTATGATTCCCTGGGTCAGGTAACAGTTGTGCGTGGTAGTACAGGACAAGGGTGGAGTGTCTAGGAGAGCCAGGAGCGGAAGCAGAGGCCTACTGTCTATTCGTGTCCAAGTGAGACCACGCGAAGCAAATGCACGTGATCGAAGCTAAGGTTTGTCAATGAAAACGCGCAGTGTTCACGTGATTGCAGCTTGTAACCAGGGGTGTCCGGAATGCTCGCCACATGTAGTGGCAGATGGGCATTGAGCGTAGAATACTATGCACAAATTGGTGGTATTTAGGCAAGTATGAACATATTAATTGTAAAACGTATTTTGACTGAAATCTGGCAGTTTGGGATCTTCATTAACATCAATATTTTGCAGTTCATTTCAAAAGAAAAACGCTTGTAACTTTCTGTGTATTGCATTCTTGTCGAACCCTTCAAAACTTTGCAAATGCTTCCGTCGTTGATTTTTTTTTCTTCGATGACTGAAATAAGCGAGGGCTGTTACATATTTAGATATGTAGATAATTCTCGACACTGATATTCTCAATATTTGGTTCATAACGATTCTAGATAATATCTACAATTCTGATCGATGTAATTAAGTAATAGACGTTCATTAACATTATCAGAGCTCTCGTTATTGTCAAACCATCGGTATTACTGACAGTGTTATAGAACCCATAAAAAACTGTTTTAATACATTCATTCCACATTAACAATATTTACCTCATACGTTTAACAAATCTGTCACATAATATATATAGACACTAACCATTTTATGGACATTATGCGAAGTTTAAATGTAATTGATATCATTCATGTTGCACGTGTTGTAGACATACAGAATCACTATACCAAACATGAAATGTATGTATCAGGATCTACGATCAATAAGTGAATAAACAGTACATAACAGCCCTAGTTGGGCGTACATGCGTTTACTTACGTCCGACTGTAACAGTAAAACACATTTACAGCTGACGATTCTGTCAGATTAAAACACTATCAGAAAACAATACGAACACTCGCTTGCCCAGTCACCAATTTAACTCTTGTCACACTCAGCAGCACGGTTGGTTAGTAGCTTGTACACCCGTTACCGCTTATGCTAATATTACGCACTCTTGTTTACAAACTACAATTCTCACATCTCGGCGAATGAATTATAGACGACTAACTACTGGGGTAAAACACCCTTCTTATATACCCTAGAAGGGTGTGAAAAAGTACCGTTAGTGGGTGGTGTTGCGGCTGTCTGCTGCTGCAGGCGTGCCACACCAGCACCAAACTTCCCCTGCAGCGCTGTGTATTTTCCTGTGTTGCCATTAAAGATAGAATGAAAAAAACACAAAATCTATTTAAACACATTATTTACTCAATATGTGGGCAAAGATTTAACAAAGACGTATATTATTAATTTATTGAACATCTCTTATAGCTTGTGGCTTGGTTAGAATGTTTGTTTATATAATTGCTTCAGCAATATTTACGTTTACAATTCTCACAAACCTGAAATACATTTGTCTAGTGACGGGAAATATAATCATAACTACAAACACTTATCTCTTGTTAAAAATTGCAGCAACATGGGTGTAAGATTAACAGGTAAGTCCTTTAGACTGGAAGGCCTAACCTAAATGTGCCAAAGGTGTCGGGACGAGCTTATAGAATATTATTTAGCACTATGGGGTGTGTTTCTGTGGAGACTGTGGATTTTTCGTAGGGAGGAATAATGTCGCTGCTAGACAAGGATTACGGGAGGTAGTGGGAGGGTAGTCGATGCAGACGAGGTGAAATCATGCACGTGATCTGCTCGTGACCATTGCCTGCCTGCCATACTCGCATTCAAGTGCTGTCTTGGTGCGGGTGCAGACTTGAGGTTAAAACTAAGCCCTCTTTTAGTCACTCGTTCGCACATACACTGCACATTGTAACAATGAGAGTTTCTGTTTACAAAAGGTAGCATTTGTACATATGTTTCGTTGCGAATAAAATGTCTCATTTGATTCAATGCAGTTTGAAAAAGTTGCAAACACAAACCAAAGAAGCCAAATGTGGTGTGGGCCGCATGTCTCACGTTTTTTTAAAATTATTATTGCATAGTATTGTAGCTTTTAACATTATTTCGGCCACAATCGGTAAAACTATTTTTTTTTATATTTTTTATTTGCTGTACTGATTGCGGTCTAGGTTAAAAGTTCAACTGTGATGCTCATACCAAAACGAAAGGTAAATAGAGTTAATGCTGTAATCTCATTTTTTACTCTTCTAATAATTATAATATAGGTAAATAAATAAAAATTAAAAAAAAATTGAGTTTGTAATCCAATATGATGATTGATATCCCACTTTAAGCAGCTGTTGTTATTTGGTTTGAAATGACTGTACAAGCGAGGCCAACCCGCCATGCTGCAAGAAGTTACGGTATGTGAGTGATCAGTTGCGAGACAGTGCTGCCGCGGCTAAGAGTTGTGCAGTCAGTTTTTCGGCTCATTTTACGTAAGCAACGAATTTTTTTTGTCATTATTATTGTAAAGCGCGCATGCCAACTTGCTTAAGTTAGCCATAATATGAGTATAATAAGTTATTTTCTGTTATATAGGTTTTAACATAATTTTAATGCAATTTTTGGGCAAATTTTTTTTTGTTATGGGGGTCAAATCGGCCTAATTTAGTTATAGTGAGAACATTGCTATACCGAGTAGGCCTACCGTAATCATAAATCCTTGTTATAATGGGACTTTACTGTACTATCATGTTCAGGGTAAGTAGAATGAAAATCATATTTGCATTGTTTCATCCTTTTAACTCGTCTGTGATCAGAGAACAAAGGTAAATTTTTGTGCTTCCAGTGGAGTGATTGGTATGGGTACCATCCTTGAGTTATATTTTTAAAAATTTGTGATGAATTTGGATTTTTAATTATTTGGCATTTAGAGTTTAGATTTTATAGTAAACTAAAATACTTTGCGAAAATGGACGGCTGTATTTCTTCAAAGTTTTGTTGCCAGGAAAACTTTTGATTTTGTAATACTCTCAGAATTATAGTACAGTACGTAACATACATGCATTTTTTTTGTATAAAATTTAATGTTATGAGGGGTATGTGTTAATCTTACCTCCAGTGTATTAAATCCAAGTAAATGCTTCAGATACTGTTGACAGGGTGAACTGTGAGTATCACTGTCTGACTAGAGATGTAAGAATAGGGAACTGCCACTCATTTGTCATGTATTGTTGCACATTTTACTTGTAGTTTGTGACTTTGTTTCCTAATATGTTGGTATATTGCTAACCTAACTAGACCTCCTTAACTGAAAGATCTTTACTGATCCGAACGATTGTTACAATACTGTGACGAAAAGTTACTGAAAATGCAGTGTTTATAATAAGACTGAAACATTGATGACTTAACTGGACAAAAATGCAAAACTTGCCAGATTATATGATGATTGTTTGTTCCAAATATCACTTCTGAAATTGGGGGTCTTGTCATGTTCTCATTACAAAAATATTTGAGGTTAATATTTATGCATAAATATTCGTACATAAATATTGTGACATGAATATACATTTAAAATAATCCTGGGTTTGTAGGGTAATGCATATTCTTTACAAAAACATGAATTTGGTGAGTAGTAAAAGCAAAAGAAACAGTCACAACCAAAAGTGAGGTTAACTGAATTTTCGAATATAATTTCTTCTGGTAGACTGTGTTTTTGGTCTTTGATTCAGGTGGGTTTAGTCTAGTAAGTGCGAAAGTAATTCACAAGACAGGTGCTACTATATTAGTACAGTACATGGGCCATCTACATATTTTTGGTAGTTTGCTTTTCAAAATGGTGGATGGTGGTTGGCAGTTATCCATAATGCTCACACACGCGTAAGGCTTGTTCCGATATGAACAAATGCACCAGAATGTAGAAGGTTGTTCCATAATTCTATGTAAGTTCATTTATATGGCAACATGGCATCATATTTGGGAACTTGGACATGTTTGTTGTTCTCGTTTGTGGAAGCAGATTATGCCCCCCGATAAATGAAAGCACGTGTTAAATAATGAGTGACCACATTAAAAAAATAGTTTGTTGGCATCACAGCAAAGAAAATTTGAACATTGTGATTACAATGTGAAATTTAAACTAATGGTGGTTAGGAGTGAAAAAATGCTTAACAATTGTGCTGCAACCACAACTGTACACGGGTAGAGTCTTTGTGAAAATTAAGTGCCTTCTGGACAGGTTAAGCTTTCGTCTATTTTAGTTAGACGTACAGTAGAGCCCTGATTTTATGAGGCAGCAATTTTACAAGGTCAATTTCGGGCACTGTGAGACCTAACCTCCGTTGTATAAGTACTTGATGTTACGAGACAGTGATTTTATGACGTAAATATTGGGCACCATGAGGCCTCGTAAAATCTGTGTTATGCCGTGTGAGTATTAAATTGTATTTCATATTTTTTCTTCCATTTTAATAGCATCTGTCTGAAAACAAAAACGTGCTTTAGGTAGTTGTTGATTATCAGGGCTTGAAAAATCCGCTCGTCTGCTCGTCCGTGACGAGTGAAAAGTTGTGATTGACGAGTGGAAAAACTACAAGGCCGACGCATATGCCTATATTGTAAACAAACTCGTCGCCGAAGATCATTAAAACGTATGATTCTCGTATGGCAACGACTGTGAATGATGATCAAACTCTATCGCTGAAGTATGTGCCGTACTTATGCGAATATTGAACAAAATATTTAAATATAACATGAAAATTGTAAAATTAATCTAGCGTTTAAATAATTTTCGTTTCGGTGGGAATAGCTGACAAAAATAAACAACATAGATATGTGATAATGCGTGCAC
>PNEQ01073398.1:0-10645 GCA_003012365.1 Medauroidea extradentata | reverse complement strand
CGCTCGCGAAACACAACATTGATTGTAATTATTACTTAATTAACGAGGAGTAAACCGGACGTGATCCGCGACGCCCCTCGGGAATTAGGGTCTGAAGTAGGCCTATCTCGAGACATTCGTGTACTGGACCAACCAGAGCACCGCAAATTCCCGTGTTTGCAATTTGGCGGAACAAATGCGACGATTGAGCAGATTTTTTTTAAAATACCTGAAAGGTAGAGCATAAACGGGGACGTCTACGAATTGTTCTTTTTCGGAGTGACGTGAGTCGCGCCTCCTCGCAAAGACACTGATGCGATGTCCGGCAGCTTGCCATGTACGGAACTCTGACTTTCATTCAATCATTCATTAATTCGTATATTTATATAAGCAATTATCCACTATATCTATGTGAACGTAACAACCAGTTCGATGATTTATTTATCATCACGGCTAACTATTACAGAGGTCGCTATCGAATTAAGTCCTGTCCAAGAAATATTTTTTCAGTTACTAAGAAAACAACGTTTATAGGCATGTTGTAAGTATCAAAAAAAAATTTCGTAATTAATCCGGACTACAATACATACAGGGTGCTGTACACAATGCGATTAATATTTTTTTTTTTTTCGTGAGACAAGTTCTTAACCCTTTTTAACAAAAAATAAATAAATCTTTATTTCAGTACCGTGCGCATCCAGTACATTAATAAAAAAAGTTCGTGAAAAAAACAGGAGCTAACAAGTGTACATTCATGTGACTGTATGAGGCCTCTGTTTTAAAGTCAGAGGCTATGAATGCTAGCAAAATGTACATACAGTGTATGCAGTTAGTTAATAGTGAGGGTAAATAATCAGTCACACGAGGTGCCACGTTCAGTTACTATTTGTCGTTCGAGTACTATCTCTGTACGCACAGCCTACTTCGAGTGCTTATTAAGTGAGTTTCGTTGAGCCCATCGCGCTATTTAGCTAGTGAATAGTGTATAAATCAAGATTATAGGTTAGGGTAAAGAGCAACAAGAGATTTCAGATTAGGTTTGCGGGTTTGTAGAAGAACGAATTAACGTACTGGAATGACTGTATCCTTCATTTGTCATTAGTTACTGTAAGTTCTGTGGTAAAGTCTTTACTTTGCAAAATAATACGCTGAGACAATACTATGCCTAAGAAGATTTATGACTTCAGTCCCTACCATAAAGAGCGTCTGGTCTGTAGGAGGTGTGACGTATGAATCACTCGCAAAGACAAGTTGATTAAGCATTTGCATGCCTGTAATGGTGATGTTAAGAGAGAAGAGGCTACCTGATGTAAGTATCGCAAGAAGCAGTTCACCGAATTTTGCAATACTCGTCGACATGAGGCAGATTGTGAGCACAATATGGAAAGAAATCTGCTGAAGTGCAACTACTGCAGTGACCAGTTCACTCGTCGTGACAATCTGGCTAGGCACACGAATATCTGTAAGGGTAAAGTAGCACGACCAGCTCAGAAAAAGCTACATGAGCAATCACTGGAACCTTCTCGGTCATCCTGCTCCGGGACGCCATCAACCCGCCTTAAAATCGCAATAGGGTTTGATATGACAGTAAAGTTCGGATTCGTCAATGTGGAAACTGCATTCCGTGGGAATGTTAAGACTAAAGACTTACGAGTCTGAGATTGATAACACCAATGTGAATACCTGACTTATATGTACGTATGGAAACATCATAGGATACGGTAGTTAAAAAATGTAAAGCGAATAACTGCGGAGCCCTTAAGTTCTTGTTGGAATGCGATTATGTGAAGCCAGGACCAATCGATGCCATCGGTGGAGGGCGTGGGAACATGCATGGGAACATGTTTGCAGGGTGTTGGGACATGTGCGGAGGGTGTGGAAACATGTGTATGAACATGTTTGGAGGGTCTGTGGATATGTATTATGCATGCAGATACTTGTGCGGAGCATATGAAATACGTGTGGAGTATATGAAATATGTGCGGAGCATATGAAATATGTGCGGAGCATATGAAATATGAGCGGAGCATATGAAACGTGTGCGGAGCATGCAGTTTTATGTGAGGTGTCTGCTGTTTTATGTGAGGTGCATGCAGTTTTATGCGAGGTGCCTGTAGTTTTATGCGGTTCCTGTGGTTTTATGTGCGGTTCATGTGGATTTATGTGCGGTTCCTGCAGTTTTAATGTGGTTCCTACAGTTTTATGTGAGGTGCCTGTAGTACTATGTGTGGATGGTGTGGGGACATGTGTGGAGGGTGTGCTAATATGTGTGGAGCATGTGGAGAGTGCATGGAGCCATGCACATTAGCGATATTTGTGTAGAGGAATGGGGAATGCACAGTCTTGTGTGCAGCCTGTGGTATTATGTGCGGGTTTGCGGAGATGTGTGCGGAGCCTGCAGTGCTTTGTGAGGTGCCTGCAGTGCTATGTTAGATGATTACATAGTCGTGTGAAGAGTATGTTTAGTTGTGTAAGGAGTGTACATAGGTGTTTAAGGGTAAGTTTGTGAAGAGTGAAGAGACACGGACGGAGGGTGTGATAACATGTGTGGGGACATGTTTGAAGGGTGTGGGGACATGTGGTGAGTGCGAGGAGTCATTCACAACATAAGTAAATGAGTGCTGAGATGATTGTGGAGTGTACATAGTTGTGTGCGGAGCCTGTCATGATATGTGCGGAGCATACAGTGCTATGTAAGGTGTCTGCAGTGCTGTGTGTGTGGATATATGAGGTTGTGCGAGTGTTTGTGTGGTGGAGTGCATTGCATGTGGATGAGTATATGGATATATGATATGTGTGGAGGGTGTTGTGGTGTTGAGGGATGAGGTGGTTGCATGTGCGAGGTGTGTACCGATGTGTGTGGACAAATACAGTTGTGCGAATGTTCGTGTGGTACATTGTGTTTCCTGTGGGTGTGGGTATATGGGTGTATGACATGTGTGTGGAGGAGGTTTGTTGTGTTTGGGGGGGGGGGGGGCTGTTGTGTGTGCAGGGCGTGTACCAATGGTGTGTATGGAGCATCACAGTTTTGTGAGTTTTTGCGTGGTTGGGTGTATGATGTGTGAGTGGGCATAAGCTACCTTGCGAGGACATTCGCCAGTTTGCTGAGCGACGCTGTGAGGACATTTTTCTTGCGAGGACGGGGTGCCGGTCCTCATAAGGAACGGTCCTCATATTCGTATTCTACCGGCTATTCTGAGTTCATAAATATATAGGACATTGTATTTCTAGACGGTCCTCATTTTGTTGTTCAAATGCTGGATTTGTAGTTCAGCAGTTTTCCACCAGACGGTATTCTGGTCGACTTGCATACACACTTCTTCCAATCTGAGCAGTTAAAGTGAGAACCTCTTTACACACATCTTAATGTTACACACTCTTGAAATTTAACATTGCGAGTACCTGATGTAAATTAACTACCAGTATCCCATACACCAAACGAGGACCATTTCTAGCAGCCAATCAGGAAGCATTATTTGAAATTTTAAACGTGTGCACACTCGCATCTACATGTTACCTGTAAATCAGAATGTGAGGACCATCTTATACACGCCTGGGTACAATTTAAAGATATCAAGCGAGGACCGGAGGTAGGAACCATTACATTAGATACGGTAGTTCATACGTATTTTGCGTTGCAGGCGCAGTTAGAAAATTGTATAAGCAGTTAATGGTTGATATGTAGTTATAAAATGTTAAGTGTAACTTATGCTATAACAACACATAAATATACTATCATAGTATTCTGGTATTTATACATTATTTTACCATACGCAATTTCCTTTGTGCATTTGTAGTTTATCGAAATTTCTTTTCAGTTGAATAAAAATTATTAACATTATTTTTTCTAGCATGTTTAATTTACTTAATATTTTACTATTCTACCATGAATAAACTTACAGATTATGTTCTATTTCCTAAAAAAAAAATAATAATAATAATAATAATACAGGCAGATGAAAGTTGCGAGAAAAATTTAATAAATACTAAATGAAAATTCAGCATGTATGATAAAACTCCAATTTTTTTCCCGAAAATCTTGCCACAAAGATCAGGAGCGAGCAAAGTCACTACAGAAAATATAATCTAAACAATATTTGGGTACATGTTTATGCAGTATTCTTCGGTTGAATCAGCACAACTAAAATATTTATAATCCTAAATTAAACGTCGATATACAAACACGCTGTGACTCAATTGCATTTAGAAGTTGAGAATAGTTTCAATACTACCATTAACCAACATGGTGATCAGGGTTTGATTCCCGGCGAGGTCGACCTGATTATTTGTACGTGAATTTTACTGGACGATGCCACTAGCCGGCTAGTTTATTCGGGGATGTCCCGTTTCCTCCGCCCCTTCATTTTAGCTATGCTTCATTCCTCATGTCTTTACCAGCACTGAAAACCAGAATGAAAACATCAATGTTAAACGTTGACCAAATGTTCTTCGCCCTCTCACTCACTTTGACCGCCAGAGAAAGATTATTAATGTTTTGTAGGATCTACATTAGCACTGTAATGTCAACTGTAATTAATTTGGATATAATTTTTTATTTTTCATACGTTGTTTTTTTCTTCAGAAAATACTTACCTTATACGGCTGCTTGTAACGGAAAACCATAATGCAAGATAAGAGCAGCTAAATGCTTGCACACTAAATATCGTCATCCACAACTGACAGGTTATAATTAGAGTGATTATATTTTCTCTTGTGTACATAAAATGCCACTATGGTTTCTTTACTCTTTACTGATGGCATGGCTAAACCTGGTGCTACTCATCACTGCTACGTAACTTATTATAAAGTGAATTCAAAGGCGATTTTATCGAAAAAGTTGCGCACTGACGATGATCACACAAGCTTACATCATCACATATTATGAATGGAACGGAGCGAATTGGTGCAACGGTTACGCGTTAGACTTGCAGTTACTATATCATGGGTTAGAATCCCGATTTCAGCCATCCTGATTTCGATTTTCCATCGTTTCTCGAAATTGGTTCAGGTGAATGCTGTGACGGCTCCTTGAAAATGGTCATGAACGATTCCCTCTCAGTTCTTATCCTTGTGTAACATTGTGTGTCACCTTCTCAGGTGGCCTTGCTGTCATTAAGACATCTAAAGAGTGCGTGGTAGATAAATAAACGCTGAAAACATTATTTGATATCTTCCCATTTTCGAAGCCAATATGGATAAAATACTTAATGAAAACCCTAGATAACGGTATGCCAATTTTATGAATAAATATTTATCCAGAATTACAAATTCGTTACGCGTGATCCCTTGCGCCGCAGTTAAATGCACGAGGTCCCGGCGTCCGAGATTGTGCCTCAGAAGTCCGTAACACTGGAAACTACTTTGTTTAAAACGTTGGCTGAAACTATTGTCTAGGATTGCTATTAATTATTTTTCGAAAATTGGCTTCAAGAAACCTACAGTTATAGATCAGTGCTTTTAGCGTTGAATTACGTACCGCGCCCTCTTAAGTAACATCTAGAAATGAAGAATTTGTCATTGAATGATAACGCATTATGTAGTATATTAAATAAATAACTATGTTTATATTAATACTGCCGGTATGCTTTGTTTGCTCCACTTACATCGACTGGCAATGACGTGGACAGCCAGGTAGAAGGTCACACGTCGCCCTGGCAGAGCGGAAGTGCCGCCCACCCCTCTCCCTCATCCTACCTGTCACACTCTACCCTCGACCATGTCTCTCACAGCATCCATACTTTGGAAGCGTCCGGCAGCAAGGAAACCACACTCCCTTCACACTTGGCTCCGATTGTAAAATATTTTGTAGTAATAAGAGCGAGCAAACAATTTTATTAAGGGGCTCGCCTTCCGCGAACCTATTTATGTTTTAGATGTATGTAAACAGGGCTGCAAAAACGCGGTAATTGCACAAGACTCAACGATAATGTAGTATCTACGGGTGGAGTTCTTTGCTTTTATAATACGCGTACTTCTATGTAACTTTGAGTGGCGAACTTTTGGAATTATGGTCGCGCCGTGTATAACACATCAAAGTAAGTTACGTTAGTCGAGGGATTCCGTATTGAAACGGGCAATAACTGTGTAAAATGCTGGTAGGAATTACTTTATTAGAATGTTGGTTATTTTTCAAAATGTGTTGAAACGATAATAGCACGACATTACTCTAGGAACGTACTATTATTGGAGACCGGTAAATTCGCGGATATACCGGCTTGAAGGCTATCCTACAAAAACACCTTTGAACTGAAGCAGACGGCAGATGCTCGTTAGCTGCTTGCATTTAAAGTGATATGTCTGTATTAGTTACATTTACATTATTCGCTCAGAGACTTCCATGATATGTCAAGTAAGTCAAAGACCAAATGTGAGAATGACACAAACTTACAGTTGTAGAAATACTACAGTATGCTGAAGGGAAAACGCGAATGTTTTCAGGTTTTTAACTATTATACACAACTTGGTAGCTAAACACGGTGGAATGTATTCGAGAACTTTGTAACCTGGCATGCAAACGAACAGCAATTTTTTAAAATAACCAAACAATGCAGTGTAAGCTTTATAATATTTTAATACATAGGCCATATCATGTTATTTCTCTTAAAGTACGTCACTAAGTTTTCTTTATTTGCAGGGCAGCGTAGCACGCAAATTTTGATTTTAATGCAGCGTTATGCGAAAACTATGCGAGCTATTTTTTATAGAAAATTTACCTGCACGTACCTAATACATAAGTAACACTATTTCATTAAAATATAAAATATTGATACCAAACGCTCTTGAACACCCTTAACATTGAGAGCTACACAAGGCTATTTATAAAAAGTTTTTACTCGTTCATAGATTCCTATAGCGATATCTTTAAGTTGGAAAATATAAACAAAGCAAGCTATGCAATGAAAATAATGCCGCAGAGATGCAGTTAAGTGTAGCAGTGACAACATGCGAGTCGCCGTTTATAAACAATGTAAAATGCAAGGACGCAGCATTCAGGATTATATTCGGCACCACTGAAATAAAATTTTACTGTTTTCGCGTGAAAATATTGCAGTACGTTTATAGCGCTTTGAATTTGTAGTTCGTTTATCATGATCGAAAGTTACACTGCAAACAAGAAAATAGTTTATTAGAAAATGTCAAATAATATAGTTGTTATCTACTCAAACAAGAGCGTAATCACTTCCTATTGTCGTATGTATGGCTGTGGTTTTAAAAATACGACTATTTAATTTTATATTAGATGGGCGAGATAGTCATTAGCAGACATTAGTTGTAACTGACGTTTTTCTTGAAGTTGCAACATTTGAGCGGTTTTGAGGTTTGCAATGATAATATATAGGTAGGGTTTTCACTAATCAGTTTTATTTTCATTTCAGCGTTCTTGTTACCAAGTTTTATTGCATAAATCCTACCCCGTATCAATATTTAGAAATTAATTCCCCTTTTTAAATAATTATAATCACGAGAAAAAAATATCATGTAATGTACTAAGAAGGGCGGGGAAAACAGTGCATGCAAACGTCGTCTTCTTATGTTTCCCAAAAGCGTAAGTCTGGGACTAACCCCATCGGGAATCGAACCCGGATTGCCTTGGCGGGAGCCGAGTGGCCTTACCACTTGGGCCGACCTCCCGTGGCGCAGTCAGCTGTGCACCGGTCTGAGTTACTGGCAGTTCTGGGTTTGATTCCCAGGTTCGGGAGGGTGTAAATATGAATTTGTCCCAATCCTTTTCTTACTACTCCAACAACTCAAATATTGTCTCCAAAATTGTCTCGGGTTTAATCTCATATACTTAAGGCTTCCGCCTGCCTTTGAAGAAAGATCAGTAATGGTAATCACAAACCTTTCCACGTACATAACTGGATTTTGTACATAAAGGAGTTCAAAATGTAAACAATAGCACAATTGTACTTTGCTGATGATAAAACTATAATTACTATTTTTAAAAAATTCATGAAAAGAGCAAAATAGCCTCTTTCAACGATCTGTTGTGGGGTGCACCCACCCGTGGATCAGATACTTTCAAAAATAGGATACATCTACACTCTGATACTTTATGCGTGATGCACGCGGATAAAAACAATATGTCACAGCGATACATAAAATTTGGCAAACTGTATTTGTGGAGCACTGCGCGCTAGTTCAGCGCCTTGCGTATAAGGGCGATGAGGCACTAGGCGCGCCTGTCTCGGTAGTTCTTATCGTTGCTCCGCGTCTGAGCCTCAAACACGCCAAAAAAACTCCAGGCAGGCTTTACATTGAAAAAAAAAATATATATATACCGTAGCCCATGTGATATCCATTAATTAATATGAATTTATATTATTATATGTAAACAGCCACCATATCTGCAAGACATAACATGTTGATTTTTATGTTATACATATCACTTGGGTAACATACAGCGGCGGTAGCATAACGTTATAAACACGTATTTGACGTGGAAACAGTTGACTGTAGGATGTGCTATTACGAGTTTTCTTTGATGAAGGAAGTCGTGTTTCTGTACCAACTGGAGACAGTAGAGCAGCATTTGTTCATTAGAAAGCAAAATAATATTTTAAGCCTAGTTACGTTTTGTGATTAGCTCATATAGCAGGTAGAACTGTAACTGAAGAACTGGTCAAATTGTCAAGTTACTTCTAAGTACATGTGTATGAAGCTATCCTGGGTTCAATCCGTGAAATTTTTCATAGATGCCAAGCACATAATTTTGCATGTAGAGCTGCAGCTGACTCTCATATTGCGATTCTGTCTATTACCCTACCTCTACGGTTCAGATAGAGCATGTACAAGTTGAAATGCTACTCAAAAAACTACAGATCATAAGTAATGTTGCTCAGTAGGAATACTGTTATAAACAAAGGTTAATATTTTGCTAATTTTTTCTTATTTTGCTATAATCTAAAATTATTTTTTCAGCCAACGTCAAAACTGGACTCCTACTTTACAATCATTAAAAAATATTCGTAACTGAAGGTCATTGTTCAGCACATATTGCAATTGTTGGAAAATGTACATCAAATTGTTGAGGAATATCTTAACATCTCGTAAGCCAATTAACTAGATACTTGTAACCTGTATCATTGTTAACTTAATGTGACTGTAATAATGATAATCACCTATAAAACTAGAATCATGTACATATTCTATAGCCATGAATTGTTATATGTATATATTCATGTATGTAATGCTTGTATGCTTATACTGTATATCTCCTGACAAATCCAAATCCAATCTATATTGGGTGTATAATGGATGCTACTAAATAAATAAATAAATAAATAAAATTATGTTTTTTAAAGAGTGCAGTATATAATAAGTTTTTTTTAATAAAATAAACGCGCATGTTGCATGCCGTTGATGTTGTTTGTTCCATTACACGCCTGAACTGCGACAATATTAACAAGCTAATAAATATGAAGAAACTGACACCCATTTTATTTATAGTCTACGATATCTACTTACATAATGCTGTAATGTTCCTGCTCCTTGACATTTTATATCCTTGTTCCAGCAGCTACAAAATGTTTTGAACATTTTTTGAGAGTATTTTTTTTTTCTTTTTACAAAATTATGCGTCTTTATAAACATAATTTATGAACACGTTTCATCAGTCAAAACATTTGCTTTGTCTGTTTTAATGTTGTGTCTTTATTCTTACACGCGCAAAAAATCGCAACTCTATTTTCGGAAATGTATAAAATTTAAATTACGTAATCAGATGGAACTATCCTTGAAACAGATTTACTTGCGACTAACTTAAATTTTCCTTATAAGTTGTATTTCTGTAATAAAATCCATGCTTAAATTTCAACTAAATATTTTCAGTTATTTAATAAAGAAAATAAACCACGTTATCTCCATTCCTGCCTGTAACTCTCTATGTATACATTAGAGGTAATTAATTAACTTCTAAGCGAATATAAAACGTTCACAGAGTAGTGTTTCATTTTAGGCAAAATCAAATATACTTCCGGTAGTATTATCGTGAAAATAGCCTTACAAATAACAAGTAGGTTCATCATTTCACGACTCTGCAAGTGAAAGGGTCTTCAAGAAAGGTAATTTCTATTTACATAAGAGAACATTTACAATTTTCTTAAGAAGGATTTATTTATTACGGTTTGAAAATTGACAATTTATTTTCCTAATTAAATACTATGTTGTTTTTATAATACTTAAGGGTGTTGAACCCGTAAAAATTCAATATTTTATATTTGTGCCAAACACTGTTCAACATTTGCACATCAGATAACATGTCATTTCCCCAAATAAAAAAATTTAGGTCCCATAGTTTTTGCACGGGTACACGTCGTTTGTCCTAAAATCGTTTATCCTAATTTTAGGACAAACACTTTTAGGACAAACGATTTTAGGACAAATGCTGTTTAGGATAAACGATTTTAGGACAAACAACTTTAGGACAAACGAAATTAGGATAAATGACTTTAGGACAAACGATTATAGGACAAATGACTTTAGGACAAACAATTTTAGGACAAATGTAGTTTAGGACAAATGACTTTAGGACAAATGAAATTAGGACAAACGATTTTAGGACAAATGAATTTAAAAACTTAAATTTAATTTTAGGATAAACGAAATTAGGACAAACGACTTTAGGACAAACGACTTTAGGACAAACACCTTTTAGGACAAATGA